>PVJL010003514.1:0-155528 GCA_004026885.1 Lyroderma lyra
AAAAAAAAAAAAAAAAAAAAAAAAAAAAAAAAAAAAAAAAAAAAAAAAAAAAAAAAAAAAAAAAAAAAAAAAAAAAAAAAAAAAAAAAAAAAAAAAAAAAAAAAAAAAAAAAAAAAAAAAAAAAAAAAAAAAAAAAAAAAAAGACAGTGAGGAAAAAAATCAAAGAAGGAACTGAGACTCCAAACAACTAAAAACCAGGAGACAAAATGGCCATAGGAAATCCTCATACATCAATCATCACCCTAAATGTAAATGGACTGAACTCATCAATAAAAAGGTACAGAGAAGCTGACTGGATTAAAAAAACAAAACCCATCTATATATTGTCTCCAAAAGACACACCTCAGCCACAAGGACAAACACAGACTCAGAGTGAAAGGGTAGAAAATAATACTCCAAGCAAATAGTATCCAGAGAAAAGCAGGAGTAGCTATACTTATATCCAATGAAACAGACTTCAGGATGAAAATGGTAACAAGAGACAAAAATAGACATTTCTTAATGATGAAAGAGGGAGTACAAAAACAAGAAGACATGACACTCATCAATATATATACCCCCACCAGGAAGCACAAAAATTTATAAAGCAATTACTTAAATATCTAAAAGGTGAAATTGACAAAAACACAATTATAGTAGGGGACCTTAATACCCCCTTGATAGTCATGAACAGATCATCCAAACAGAAAATAAATAAGGAAATATCAGCTCTGGGAGATTCATTACAACAACTGGACATAATTGACATTTATAGGACACTCCATCCTACAACACAAGACTATTCTGTTCTAGTGCACATGGAACATTCTCAAGGTTAGACCATATGCTGGAACTCAACAGTAGCCTCAGCAAATTCAAGAAAATTGAAATCATACAAAGCATATTTTCAGACACAAAGCTTTGAAATTGATCAGCTGCACAAAATAAAGCAGAGAAAACAACACATATGTGGAGATTAAACAACATGTTATTTTAAAAATGACTGGATCAAAGAAGAGATAAAGAAGAGATTTAAAATACATAGAAAAAATAACAATGAAAATACAACATATCAAAATTATTGGAATGCAGTAAAAACAGTAATAAGAGGGAAATTTATATGATTACAGCCCTATCTCAAGAAACAAGAAAAAACACAAGTAAACAACCTAACATCCCATCTTAAAGAACTAGAAAAAAAGAGAACAAAAAAACCTCAAAGTCTGCAGAAGGAAGAAAATAATAGAGCAGAACTAAATAAAATAGAGAACAGAAAAACAATAGAGAAAATTAATGCAATGAAGAACTGGTTCTTTGAAAAAAATCAATAAAATTAACAAACTCCTGGCTGGGCTTGCCAAGGGGCAAATAGAAAGAATACAAGGAACCAAAATTAGAAATGAAAAAGGAAAAATTAACACAGAAATACAGAGGACCATAAGATAAGATTATGAAGGACTATATGTCACCTAATTTAACAACCTTGAAGAAAGGGACAAGTTTCTAGAAACATATAACCTACCTAGACTGAACCAAGAAGAACTGGACAATCTAAATAGACAAATCGAAAGTAAGAAAATTGAAACAATCATCCAAAAACTTTCCAAAGGCAAAAGCCAAGGACCAGAGGGTGTCACTAATGAGTTTTATCAAGCATTCAAAGACGAACTAACACCTATTCTCCTAAAACTCTTCCAAAAATTTGAAGAAGAGGCAATACTTCCCAACTCTTACCATGAGGCCAACATAACCCTAATACCAAAGTCTGGTAAGGATAACACAAAGAAAACTATAGACCAGTGTCCCTGATGAACACAGGTGCAAAAATTCTAAATAAAATACTAGCAATAGAATATAACAGTACATTGAAAAGATTATACACCACAATAAAGTAAGATTCACCCCGCAAATACAAAGATGGTTCAACATATGCAAATCAATCAATGTGATACACCACATAAACAAAATAAAAGATAAAAACCATATGATTACATCAATTGATGTGGAAAAAGCATTTGATAGTCTATAACATTCATTTATGATCAAAACACTAAATAAAGTGAGTAGAAAAGGAAAGTACCTCAATGTAATAAAGGGCATATGTGACAAGCATTCAGCTATTATTATATTGAATGGGAAAAACTGAAGCTTATTCTCCTAAAATCAGGAACAAGATACGGATGTCCTCTGTCACCACTGCTATTCAATACAGTAGTAGAAGTTCCAGAGTGATCAGGCAAGATTTAAAAATAAAAGGTATCCAAATTCAGAGAAAAGAAGTTAAACTGTAACTTTTTGCAAATGACACATCTTTATATAGAAAATTCTAAATACCCCATCAAAAACTATTAGAAATAATAAAGAAATACAGTAAAGTTGCACAATATAAAAATCAATGCACAAAAATCAATTGCATTTCTATATATCAACAACAAAGCTTCAGAAAAAGAAATGAGACAAACAAAACCTTTTGCAATCACAACAAAAAAAATAAAATACTAGGAATAAACTTACCAAAGAACATTAAGAACTTATATACTGAAAGCTATATGACACTATTAAAGAGTCAACATAGTTAAAATGGCTATATTACCCAAAGCAAAATACAGATTTAAATCAATTTCCATCAAAATCCCACAGATATTCTTCCAAGAAATAGATAAAAAAATAATGAGATTTGTATAGAATCACTAAAGACCCTGAATCACCAACGCAATCCTACATAAAAAGAATAAGGCTAGAAGAAACATACCCCAATTTCAATTTATACTACAAAGTATCAATAATCAAGACAGCTTGGTATTGGCAGAAAAATGGACACACAGACCAATAGACAGAATTGAAAACCCAGAAATAAACCAACAAATATATAAACAGATAATTTTTGACAAAGGATTGAAAAATATACAATGGGGAAAAGAAACCTCTTCAGTAAATGATGCTGAGAAAATTGAAAAACCACATGCAAAAGAATGAATCTGAACTGCAAACTGTCAAAATATATCAAAATTAACTCAAAATGGATTTAAGACTTCTACATAACACCTGAAACAATAAACTGTATAGCAAAAACATCAGTACTAAACTTTTAGACCTCAGGCTCAGGGAGGACTTCACGAACCTGACCTCATAGGCAAGGCAAGTAAAAGCCAAAATAAACAAGTAGGATTATATCAAACTAAAAAGCATCTGCACATAAAAGAAATTAACAAAGCAAAGAGACAGCCAACTGAATGGGAGAAAATATTTGTAAGCAATGCCACTGATAAGTGGCCAATATCTAAAATATAAAGAACTCATATGACTCAATAACAACAACAACAACAACAACAAAAAATCCAATTAAAAACAGGCAGAGGACCTGAACAGACACTTCACCCATGAAGACATACAAATGACCAACAGATATATGAAAAAATGTTCAACTTCACTAGCTAGTAGGAAAGTGCAAATCAAACCACAATGAGATTCTTACACCTGTTTGAATGGCTATAATCAACAAGGCAAGAAATAACAAGTTTTGGAGAGGGTGTAAAGAAAAAGGAACATCATACACTGCTGGTGGGAATGCAAACTGCTACAACCACTATGGAGAACAGTATGGAGGTTCTTCAAAACATTAAGAATAGAGTTACTGTATAACGTGGCAATTTCACTTCTGTTATCTACCCCCAAAATTTGAAAAACTTAGTCTGCAAAGATATATTCACCCCATTGTTCATCTTAGTACTATTCACAGTGGCCAAATAATAGAAACAGCCAAAGTGTCCTTTGATAGATGACTGGCTAAAAAAGTTGTGGTTCATATACACAATGGAATATTACTCAGTCATAAGAAAAGATTAAATAGGGCCATTTATGATAACATGAATGGACCTTGAGACCATCATGCAAAGCAAAGTAACCCAGACAGAAAAAAAACCAAGAACCATATGATTTCACTCATTTGTGAAACAAAAAGCTGAAAGCAACAAAGAAACAAAAACTCATGGACGCAATCAATAGTTTAGTGGTTAGAGTGGTTTTCTGAGAGAAGGGCAGGAGCAGTGGGAGAGGAGGGATGGGTTCTCAAATATATGGTGATGGAAAGACAACTGACTCTGTGTGATGAGCACATAACAGAACAAATACACAATGCACTATAGAATTGTACACCTGGAACCTATAAAATTTTAAATAACCAATGTAATCCCAATAAATTTAACAACAAAATATTAATAAATTTTAAAAATTCAAAGGATAATAATTCCTCTGGTTCTATGGAACTCACTAAAATTGACATGAATACTAATGCTGACATCTTTGAAAGCCAAAGATGACATGAAAGCATGCATTTAAAGCATTTAGGACTCATAGTTGTTAATTTACATTTCAAGATAATCAATAACCATTGTCACAGGGTTAAAGGAGATCCTTTTATCTCCACTGCCTGACCACAGGACATATTCAGTATTATATTTTTTTGAATCACTTATTTCTTCTGAAACTCCTACCAGTTCAAGCAATTTTCAAGTTTCTCTATGAAATGCTGTCTCTACAAACATTTTTCTAATAGAAGATATGCAATCAGCAGTTAGATCTTCATTGCTAATGGTTCTATTGTCTGAGAGACAGGTACAATGGTAGACCTGTCTGAGACACTTTCTCACATGTAAGAAACTGAATGTCTGAAACTTTGAAATAGATTCTAAGTTACATCATCAAATCTTATAAATGCAGGATATAATGTTTTATTATTGTCTGAAAGGAGAGAGGATTATTGCTATGGTGGATCTCTAATAAGTCTTAAGATAATTTTAGACAAGGAACATTCAATGAAGGTGGTAGCTTTGTATACTTAAAAATTGTAAAAAAGCACTAAGTGTTTTATATGTGTCCTCTTCTGTTCTAAGCATTTATATCATGCTATATGTCTTATTTACATATATTTTAACCTCATGACAAATTTCTTGTACATGTAAAAAAAGTGACACTCAGGAAGCTATCTCATTTGTTCAACACATGAACAGTTAACGAGTGCTAGTATGGAATTCAGACCTAGGAACTATGAGCCTACACATTTTCATCTTTGTATAATAAAAAAGGGCATGACCCCAGACCTGCGTAAATAAAGATGGAAACTGTGTCACATAATTCAATATTGCTCAAATGTGGAATAGTGGATGAAAATAAAATTCATAGATACAGAAGATCAATATCCTTTCAACAGGCTTTCTATGATCATTAGTTTTAACTAGTTGTTCAATAGTGAAGAGATAACCTGAGGAGAAGGCACAGTTGATAGAACAAGGTAAAATTGCTGGCAGCATCTAGGCCTTTTCAGGCTCCATCCTGTTTACAGCCCTCATGCTGACCCACGGCTTCTTTGAAGCTGTTAAAACTGTATGGAATTGGCAAATGACTATTACTTTCTTTTGCTAAAAATCTCATTTCATATTATACTCCTAAAATTGAATTAGATATATGAGTAAAGTGTAGAAAAAAGAGGAAAAAAGGAGAAATTAAAAAAAAGGGCAAAGTATAAAAACATAATATATATATATTTTTTAAAGTAAGGAAGGGTTAATAGTCTCCATAGTTTAACAATCTTCAGGGTATATATCAGATCAAATCTATACATATTGAACTTAATACAGTGGGTTAAACTTTATTGTCCATATCAGGAATTAGCAAACTTTTTCCCGTAAAAGGCTAGTAGTAAATAGTTTAGGTTTCATGGGTCATACAGTCTGTTACAACTATGTCATTCTTATGTTGTAGTGGGAAAGCAGTCATAGACATACAGAAACAAATGAGCATGACTATATCAATAAAACTTTACCCAAAACAGATGGCAAAAGAAAAATAAAAGAAGATAGAGATGTTTACATTATTAAAGTGCTCATAAAATATGTAAACAAACAAACAAAAAAGCAGGCTACAGTCTAGATTTTGATTGCTGGCTGTGTCATGCTTATCCTTGGTCAAAAATATATGTAATCTAAATGAAAAAATCAATCTATAATGAAAAAAGAAAAAACAAAAAACAAACAAACAAACAAACAAAGAAGCCTACACTTATCTACCCTTAGTCCAAGTTTATTCCATATTTGGAGATTACATTTAAAATCCAAATATATAAATATACAGTTTTAAATTAACACAGATTAAAATTACTTTCTTTCAATTATAAAAAGTTTATGGTTTTGTAACTATGGCATAATTAATAGGAAATATTAAAATAAAAAATTTTTATATAAATAAAAATTACACACATTTTATGTTTTACTTATACTAAATTTATTAAAAAACTAATTCTTAGCATACTCTATTAAAATTAAAATGCTTATTATTATCAATGATTATGCCTTTTATAAACATTTTATTGGTATAACATAGATTTAAGAAAAATGATAATGTGGTAATATGAAGTTAAATGTTAATAAATAGGATTGTTTTCTTTATTTTAGATGTTTATACAGATAACTCCCATATAACACAGCACTTCTAGAACATTGTTTCACTCTAACATGGTTTGAAAATTAGAGAAATCCCGAGCAACATGGAGCATAGTAAGAGCTTTTAAGCAAAAATGTATCTCATTTGAAATTTAGGAAATCCCTGAATAACATGGAATGCCCTCAGTTAATGGTGCTTAGTAGTGATGATGAAGAAAACATTATTTAATACATATTGATAGGTTATACTTTTGGTGAAAATTGCTTTAACAAAGATATTTCTCTTATAAAAATATAATAGTATGTTTTAATTTTGGGGAACTAACTACCTTTTATGTACTAGTTCTTTGTTTCATTTAACACAGATTTGCATAACATGGAATTTTTAGGACTCTAACAACCATGTAATATAGAGATTACCTGTATATTTAATTGTTATTATGCTATATGGACAGTTTACATTATTCTGCCATAATTAGATCATGATGTTATTTTAGTTTTTATAAATATTCTTTAAAAACATTTTATAATGATTTCATAATTACCCATTCTATTGGTATAATTAAGCTAAGAACTTCCATATTTTTAGTTAGTTTCCTATTTATGACAACAAATCATCTGATGACTATTTATATATATACATTTGTGCAGCTTCTCTAATAATTTTCTTAGGACAGATTCTTAGAAAATAATTTGTTGATTCAAAGAACATGAACTCTTTTTTTTTTTTTAATGTGGGTAGTTCCCTGGCTGGGAATCGAACCCAGGCCGCAGCATTGACAGCGCTGAAGCCTTAGCCACTACACCACCAGGGAACTCTCTGGATATGAACTCTTAAGGTTTTTTAATATACAATATAAAATTGATTTTCTAATAGATTATGTTAATTTATAATATTTAGAGTTTCTATAACTGCATTTTAAAACATCTCATAATGTAATTAATGAATAGAACATATCATTACCAATTTAATAGATGCAACATGTTATTTGACTGTCTTCATATTTATTCAATTATTAGAGAAAGAAAGAGTTGGTGCACCTTTTCTTGTGTTGAGTGGCTAATTATATTTTCTATTTTCTGAATTTCCTTTCCATGTCTTGTCTAATACAGTGGGTTAACAAATCTGCTTTGTGAAAAGTACCAGAGATGTGTTTTGATTTACATTTAATTAGAATATGTATTCAATTTTTATATTTAAATATTGTTAAAACAGGTCTGCCATGCTAATTTTTTACAGAAGGAGTAATAGTTGATACAAGTTTTTGAAATGCTATTTAGGCATTTTGCATGATGGAGAAGAAATCCAGGAGAACTAGATTATTGTACAGTAAAATCTCAGTAGCTGGCACCTATGGGGATTGATAGATTCCTGATAAATGTAAGTAGACTTTCAATAACCAGGACCTATACTGGATAAATGTAGTATTAGTTCTTCAATTTTTTGTCTGGTTGCTTGAGAGTGTCCATTGCTTGAGTTCTTATTAATGAAGAGTCTACTGTATTTTAATGATAAGCACTTTTTTACCTGAATGCCTGCAGTATGTTTTTGTTCTTTTCTGAATTTATAATAAATTTATTCAGGCCATGTCTGTGTGTTGATCTCTATATCATAATGTAAACTGGAAAAAGTGAGTCTTCTCATGAACGTATTCAATAAAACTGTTTAGCTGATAGAATTGTTCTATATATATTTCATTATTTTTTATTTTGTTTCTTTATTCTTTTCTTTCTCTTACTTATGTATACCTATCACCCTTAGGCATAATTTTGTTCTCTTTTCTTCAGTGAGTTACCATCTCATCATTATTTTTCTCTCTTTATCATTTTTCTCTTCATTTAGTAATCTTCGAGTGTTAGTTTTATACTTCAGTTTTGTTGTACTACCAGTTATATGTACATTTTTATTAAGGATGATATTTTTTCCTGTAGTATTGTTTTCAGAATTAATTGCCACAACAATGACCTTCCAAATGTTTACATTCTAATCCCTTGATTACGCAACTTTACACACACAACAAGGGCTTTGTACAATTAAATATTTAGGGAATTTTAAATGGGGAGGTCATTCTGGAGAATCTAACTGAGAACCAGAACAGAAGAAATGATAGAAGAAGGGTCAGAGAGAGACTTAACTTTTCTGCTTTGAAGATGAAGGAAGTGGGTGGCCATACACCAAGGTCTGTGGGCAACCTCTAG
This sequence comes from Lyroderma lyra, assembly GCA_004026885.1. NCBI lineage: Eukaryota > Metazoa > Chordata > Mammalia > Chiroptera > Megadermatidae > Lyroderma > Lyroderma lyra. The sequence goes on from PVJL010003514.1 coordinate 8,616, forward strand.
ATATTGGCAAAGGTAAGAAAATATATTACTCCCCAAAGTATCCAGAAATAAAAGCAACCCTAGTGACACATTAATTTTAGCATGTTGAGACCTGTACTGCACTTCTGTCCTACAAAACTGTAAAATAAATATGAGTTGTTTTAAGCCACTAAATTTGTAGTAATATGCTCTTGCAGCAATGGACAACTAGATATATTTAGATTTATGCTCCTCCTTCACCTTTAAAAAAAATCTATGTAATAACTCTTAAAGGGTAAAATGAATTTAGATATGGGTTGACCTTGACCTCATTCACTCTATTCCTGCCTGTCGTTGTTATACCTTTGTCAAAACTATACTCAGATGCATTTGATCAGGTCAAAGTTAGTTCTATGGTGGTATCTATATTTAAATACTTCTTTGACATTCTGAGCTGATGGATTATATTCAGAATCAGTTATCTGTATGAGGGGGACCCCAAAAAACCTCAGAAATTATATTTAAAATATTGTGTATTTATTCTTACATGTTTAAAGTTTAGTCACCCTCAAAGGACTCTCCATTTGATGCAATACACCTACATATCAGGACACAAATTTCACTGCTCAAAACCGTTTTTGGACTAGGTGATTTTGATGCCTGTTAGTGCTTCTGTTGATTTTTGTTTCATCTCTTTCACATTGGCAAAATGTTTCCATTTGAGGACTATTTTCTTCCAGGGGCACAAGCAAACTAAAAAGGTGCTAGAGGCAAGATCGGGTGAATAGAAGGGGTAGGGCATGGGGGTCATGTTTTTGGTTAGAAACTGCTGAACACTCAGTGTGGTGTGGGCAGGTGCATTATCATGCTACATGTTGTTTGTGTAAATCACCAATTATGAAATGGGCAGATGTGTTGAGTCTCCAAAAACAATTAACTCAAGTCAAACACAGCCTCTCACAATAACACTAGTTGGTACACTGGTGCAGATGAGTACTAGAACATTCACCTATCAGAGGGAGCCTGTACTGCAAGAAGCCTGCCCTCCAGGAAAGAATACTTTCGTTTGTTTGTTTTTTGATCCCTCACTCATATATTTCTAACCCTAAACTTATATTAGTGTTTTTGTTTCTTCTTATTTTCACACCAGCATAGTATTTTACTTTAGAGACTAAATAATCTAAATTTGCAACCACAAGGTGTCTATTTTTTGTCTAGTTTTCTAAGACATTTAATCTATGAACCAATATAGAAAAGAAAGTAATGATGAGTAGAATGAGGAAAAATACAAAGAATTTATCTGAATTTTTAAAAAATTATCCCATCTATAAACAGCAATGGCCATTACATTTTCTGAATGGTAATAAACATGCACTACTTAAACTAGAACATGTTTATTATAAAATAGTTGCAAATTCAGAAAATTGCAAATAACAAAATGAAAATTATCTGTTATCTCACCAATAAAGCATAAGTGTTTCTAATATATTGTATAACCTTTTAAGCATTTTACAATATTAAAATCATATAGATTTATACTGCCATTTGCTTACTTATTAAATGTGTCTCCCCAAATCATGGTTTTAACTTGAATCACAGTGACTTCAATATTCTATTGTATGTATTACATATGTCATGAATGTGTGTGTGTGAGTATACATATATTTAACAAATTCTCAGAACTTTTACAAGATGAGAGCAGTCACTAGTCATCACCTAATTTATTTTAGATTTTGTCATTTTTGTCTATTCAATCTCTTAAGCATACATAGACCAGAGTGGTGATGCCTCCCAGTTTTTTGCAAAAAAAATGACTGATTGACTTGTAGTCAAAACATCTAATAGTAAATAAGGTATTTTGTTTTTTCTTGTTTTGACAGATTTTTGTTTTTCCTTAGTGTAAAATTGACAGATGTTGTATCAGAAATTATTAAGCAGTACTGAAGTAAGCCTAAAATTATGCAACATTGTGTTACTTATGCTTTATCAGGTGGTAGCAATGAATTCCATAATTTTATAATCACCTAATAATAAAATTTAGAACTAGATAACACGTTAGAAATTATTTACTACTCCTATGTTAGACATGAGTAAACTGTAGTTCAGAAAGGAATCAAAAAAAGTTCACAGAGTAATTCACTGGTAATATCAAAACCAGAATTTATATTTCTTTTTTCTTCTAGTAGTTTAGCATGATGAAGAAAAAGCTTACCTATTTGATTTGTAGTTTCTTAGTTATTCCTTTTTGTCTGAACATATCCTCCTTCTCATTTCTAGACTTGTGAAATTCAGTAGGAAAGTTGGTCCTGATCACTCTGAAGGACTGTCAGATATCACTGTCAAAAGTGATATCTTTTTGTAAGGAGTTATACATACTTTCAAATGACTTATACAGTGATTTTACTTCCCTATTAAAAACACCTGGTTTTTGTTCCATGCTTTCTAAATTCTATGTGACCAGTGAAATTAGTGTTGCCCATGTGAAAATGTACTATGCACTTATTTATTATTATACTTTATTCTATTCATCTATTATATAGTGTCAAGTAATATCTAATTTTGCTTTTTAAAGTACAGTGCAATTTAAGACCTGTTTTGATCTGAGTTTTAATTTGGAGAATCATATTTATTTTGGTATTTTATTCCAGATGCTTGTGATTGAGACTTAAGTCACTAACTGCCTTTTTATGAGTAATTTAATGTTAAGAAGTATTTTAATCCACTTGTTTTTAAACTTTTCTTCTAAAAACAAGAAGTCAAATGTTGATAAGAAAAAAACAAATTTCTCATATTAGTTAAGTATAATAACATCACCTAAATCCTGTTTTATTAACTTTTGTTACTTTTATCAATACATCTAGATCACAATGAATTCTTGGCAAATAATATAAAATGAAGAGTAAAATGGAAGTGATTCAAATAATGAAACATGATAAATACATTGAAATCAATATTGATTGATTGATGGCTTAGTATTTCAAAAGTGGAATTTCTTGCTTTCTCATTGATGTGCCATTTTTTCAACCACTTCTGTTATACTTCTATTAAACTATAAAATTTCATATAATATGCAGCTGGGATAAATTACTAGTCTTTTACTCATGTTTTCAATAGGGATATTAACAGGATTTGTCATTAAATACATTTAGAGTTATCTGTTTAAAACAGAAAATCATCCAGGTACTTGCTATTCAAAATGTGATATAATGACCAGTAGCTTGACATCAAACATACAGAGATGTACATAAAATATATAACATCTTCTATATACCCATCTGTTACAAATGACCAAGGCCAGAGAAGTTCTCATTGGATCCCAGCAGATGATAGGAAAATCAAGGAGCCACAGGTAACTTAAACATGGCCTTTATTCCAGAAGTAGAGCAGCAACAAAATTGCTTCCAGGACTTCCCTTGAAATAGCCTATAGCTCCCTCCTGGGAATGCCTATCCCCTTATATAGGCATACTCCAGCATTTCAGGATTTCTCACCTCACAATCTACATGACAGACATCTTTCACGATGGTCCTTGTGCCAGGAGTGTGTTACATTGCATCCAGATACCACAGCAACAATACAAACTACAACAGCAAACTGTAATAGCATAACCAATAGTAAAGAGGGTAATCAAAGCAAACGGAACTCAGGCCCCTTACATAATTGGGACCACATGTCTATGGGCTGCCTCAAGTCCTCAGAATGCTGCCATAGGCCCCAGCCAAAGCCCTCTGCAGTGACATGTACATCCATCTCACAAGGCTGGGCAGGGTTGAACACATGCAGAGCTTTAGTCACTTCAATAGGCACTTGGAGGAGTCAAAGGTTGCCTGGGTGCCCTCTGTCCAGTCCCAGTGAGCCCCTTTCCTAACCAAGGAATACAAGGGCCTTTGCAGTTGGGCTAAATGGAGCACAAATGCTCTCCAATATCCTAGGAGTTCAAGAAAAGTTTGCAATTGTTTAACAGTGGTAGGTACAGTGTAGGCTTAGATCTTACATGTGACCATGTCAGGGATAACCTTTGTCTTCCCAACCAAAAATACCCCAAGAACTTGACAGACAAGCCATGCCCTTGCAGCTTCTTGTCCTTGAATGTTCAAGTGGGTTAGAACAGGAACAGCACCTTCTAAGTCTGCAAGAGAGCCACTAGTTAACACGATACCATCAATGTAATGGTACAGGTGTAAATTTTCAGGTTGGTTCCATCGTGCCAAGTCTACCATGACTAATTCATGGCATAGCATGGGTCTATGCAAGTGCCCCTGGCAAAGGACCACAGAGCTGGACTGCTCTGAGGCTACTTCAGTGGAGAAAAAGGCTACACCTGCTAATTAAATCCAGCTCAGTTTGGAGCATCCAGACTCATGCCACTTCTTGAAGGGTCTCCTCTGATTCTGCCTGAAAGGCTGTAAAAAGAGCCACCCCACAGATCCAGCCACTGTGTGAGCACTCACCGAAGGTCTCTCAGAGCACCTGGACAGCCTTCTCCACACAAATGAGCTTCCCATTCACCTCAGGCCATTCCTGATGAGTAACCCAGGTAGAGAAAAGATGTGGCATAAAGTACCACATATTCATGGCAGGCCACCCCTCAATACTACCCTCCAAGGTTGCAGTAGGTTCCATACCCATCTGATGTAAATCCTGTTTGTGACTCTTGCAAATGGCCAAGGTCAGGGAGGTTCACACTGGATCTGGGCAGACTGAAGAAAAATTGAGGAGCCACAGGCAACTTAAACATATCCTTTGTTCCAGAAGTGAAGAAACAACAAAATGATGTCCAGGAGTTCCCTCTCAAGAGCCCACAGCTCCCTCCCGGAGAGTCGTATCCCCTTATACAGGCAGGAGAACAGAAGGGGCAGGCAGTCTAGAAGCAAGCTCATAAGGCACATAAACAACAAAATGGCTGCCACCTGGGAAAGTCATGGTTATGTAACAGGTGTGTGTCATTCCAGCAGAAACTCAATGGGAGAGCCTAAGCTACTCCATTTTCTGTACACCATCACTAAACATTATCTAATGTTTACATTTGCCTCAAATATTACTTTAAAGAAATAAAATATTACAGACACTTGAAGTCTTTTTGAGCCTCCTTTAACCTGTTTCTCCATATCCCATATTAGAGTCTATTAACACAGTTCATTTTTAAAAATACGTGTGTATTGATAGTGAATATTAGTAAAGTTTTTAATGTTTTAAATATTTTGTACAACTAATGTGATATTTGTATCACATACTTACAATTATAAATATAGTAATGACTTTTGTATCACTCAATATTAATATTAAAATTACCCATTTATATTTATTTCTATATATTAAACTTTATCTATGAATTCTTAAGATTTATGATTTAGTCCATCCAGAATGCTTTCGTTTATGTAACCTGTTATAAAAAAATAATTTAATTCAGGCTTTATGTTATTTTTTTAAATCCCTTTACCTTAGTCTTTGTAATTTTCTTTATTTTTTAAAAAATATTTACCCTCATTATATTTTCTTTCTGTTAGGAATAGTTAAATCATTTAAAGAGTTTGTAACAATCCATGAAAAATACATTGAGGTGTTTACTGAAATTGAATTGGATATATAGATTAGAGTAAAACAAATATCTTTATAATACTGTAATATATCACTTCCATTTAAAAACGCAGTGCATCTTTTCATGTATTGTTCTTTCATGTCTTTTAATGAAGCTTTGTATTTTTGTCCATTGAACTTTTATACTACTTTTGTAAATTTAACCTCAAATATTTTTACATATTGCTTCTATTGGAAATAAAATATTTTATTTCATTATATTTTAGAAGGATTTATGAGGTACAAAAAATATGTATATATGATATATGTACAAAGTAGGGCAATTAAGTGTGTGAACTCATCCTAGAAAAAATGCTACATATCTCATTTCTGATTATCACCATGGTTACCTTCAGAGTACTCCCCTTGGAAAGCTATGCACCAATGCCAGTACCTAGTTCACCCTTCAAAGCACTTTTGGAACTCTTTTTCTGGAATGTCCATCAGGAATGGCTATTGCATTACCCTTGATGTCCTAAATGTCATCAAAATGTTTTCCTCACAATATGTCCTTTATATTTGGGCAAGGAAAAAGTCACTGGGGACCAGATCAGGTGAGTTGGGAGAGTGTTTCAATACAGTTATTCGTGTACTGGTGAAAAACACCCTCACAGACAGTGCCCTATGAGCTGGTGCATTGTCATGATGCAAGACCATGAGTTATTGGCAAAAAGTTCAGGACATTTTCATCTTACTTTATCACACAGCCTTTTTAGCACTTCCAAATAGTGAACTTGGTTGACTTTCCAAATGATACAAATTCATATGAACAATCTTTCTGATATCAAAAAGTTAGTTAGCAACATTGTTTTGAGTCTTGATTTTGATTGATGATACACTTTTGGTCATGGAGAATTGGCTGACTTCCATTGTTCACTTTGATGTTTAGTTTCAGAGTCATATTGGCACACCAATGTTTCATCACCCGTAATAACATGGCCCAAAATATTGTGTTGCTTCTATCAAAGGTCCTGGCAAACTTTGACTCTCCTTTGCTTTTGTTCATCATTGAGCTCCTTCAGGACCATTTTTATACACACCATTCTCATTGCAAGATTTTCAGTTAAAATTTCCATTTCTCTATTAATGTTTACTTGGTCTGCTATGCTTCTCACAGTCAATGATTTTTCTGCACAATCTGATGAATTCTTGCAATGTTTATATCAGTCCTATTTGTTGCTAGTTGCTTTGACCTCTTTTTATCAGTAACACTTTCCCATTAAAAAAAAAAGAAAAATGTTTGATCCATTTGTTCATTGCCATTTTCTTCATGGCATTATCCCCATAAACTTGGACTAATGTGTCCCTGATTTTATTTTTACTCTTGCTAAGTTTAACAAGAAATTTAATGTTTGTTTGTTGCTCCAATTCAAGCTCCAACATTTCCTTGATGGCACACAAAAACACTCAACAGCAATAATAAAGCTATTCAGCAAGACACCACCACATGTTGACACAAACACAGCTCTGAGACACAGATTTACCAAGGTTATAAAACCTTACCAAGTTGTTTGTATAGTGCATGATGGAAAGTTCACAATATTAGTTGTCAGACCTCATATATATGTATAAATACACAAACAGGAGTGTGTGTGTATACATATATATGTAGATATAGACATAGATATAGATTTAGTGTGTGTGCATAGGTGTGTTCAGCATTCTTTCTGAGTTCTCTTCTTTCAGTATGTATATACAATTTTGTCTTCTGTGCAAAATAACTATTTTCTATGCTTTTTTCCCTATCTTATTCCATTTTATTTTATAGCCATTCCTTATTTAATGACCTGCCTGTTTAACCACTGCTCTGACTTAGGACTAGTTCATGGAATACTCTCTCTCAGTCTGTGTGAGTCTTAGGAATTCCCCTTCCCAATCTCTGCCTCACTCTGGCAGTTGGTTAGTATTTACTACTTGGAGTGTTCACAATCATGCAAGACTACATACTTTGTTTATAAGTGTGGTGTCACATGATATCTATTGAAAAATGCGTACCCTATGGTGTCATGACACATAACAAGACATCCACCTTTTAGATCCTGAATTATGAACCTACTGGCTTAATGACCTGATTGTTAAGTGAGGTGTGCCTGTTATCAATCTATCTGTTTATTTATTTATTTGTATATTTTTTATTTATTTACTTTGGTATTACTGAATTGGTTAGGACCTTCAGTAGTTAGGTAATAATAGGAAACCTCGTGTTTTAATTATTTCAGTAGGGATATATCTAGAACCTCATACATTAACATAATATGTAGGTTTTTTGCATACCGCATAGAAATCTCTAAGACATATGCCAGGGACCAACCATAATTCACTTTAGGTGCATGAAAAACGAGAAAACTCATGAGCAGTACAAAATGTGTTATAAAGGAGTTGTATCTTATCTCTAGTTTGTTGATTTACTTTTTAAATTATAGTTTCAAATTCTTTGTTTTTTCTATACATCCTAAGTATATATTTTTCTTATTTATAACTAATTTATTCTTTGGATAAAGTATATTTTGAAGTGTACTTACTTACTTATGTTAAAATTTTATTGCATTATTGGAATAAACTTTAGTTTGATGCATTTGTTGCATTTACAATGAATTTTATTTGCATTACTAAAGAATAATATATTTTTATTTCATTTAGATGTTAATCATTTTATCCAATAATGAGATTTGCCTTTAATTTGCATTTTATGATATTGTTCTTATCTGGCTTTGCTATCAATAATATATAAGCTTCATATAACAAACATAGTAGTTTTTCCTACTTTTTCTATTTTTAACACAGCTCAAGAGATGCATTATGTGATTTGTATAGTGAGATGTAACTCACTTAAAACAATATATGGGCCTTATATAAAAGATTTCATGTGACTAGTGGACAGGGGGAAGCCTAATCCACAGTGAAGTGGATTTTATAATCTAGGGAAAAGGTTTTTTTATCAGAATTAAAGCTAATACAACTCTACACTCAGACAGATTCCCAAAAATAACACATCACCATAATATGTTTTTTAAAAATTTATTTATTAACTTGATATTTTTGTATTTGTTTTTGAAAATTCCAAATTGATGTTTATATAATAAAAATGTTCATAAATTTGGAAGATATAACACATTTAAAAAACTGATAAAATGATTATTTTTGAGGAGAATAAGACAGATATAAACAGGAGAAACATAATAATTAAATTTTGAAAAGTAACTGGAACCTAATGCATTCCTACCTTAGCATACACTAAGGAAAAAGTTGATTTAGTGCCCTTAAACATATTTATGTCTTAAAGGATGTAAAATACTCAAAATGGATAATTCTTTAGGATATGCTACAGATGGATACTTCAAAACAGTCCCACTGTCTTTGTTCTATGTCCAAATTTATAAACTAGAATCTGATTATGTATTTGATTTCCCTGAGACCTGATATTTGGAAAGGTTTGCTTGCAATAACAACACTGTAGAAGAACACTCAAGTGTAAATAAACAAGTTATTTTCAGATTTAAAAATGAATCTGGTCTATATTTGCATTATGGTAACTTTGATCAACTCTGTTTTACTAATTGAGCTATTAAAAATAAAAAAAAACCAACAACCTAACTTTTAGTTTTTATTAAGTTACCAATTCTGATTTATTGATAATGGCTGCCTGTCTTGATTATTCTGAGGTCAAATCAAGCTCATCATGTAAATTCAAAGATTTATTAGCAATGTTACAATAAGATTGGAAAAGAATAATTGGCAGTATAAATATCACATATTTGCCATCCTTATTGTACTCAATTTTTAACCACTGAGGTAAAATGTGATTGCAACCTAATCTGTAATAGTTATTTTTTTGCCCTGTCTTTCTACAATGATAACTATACTATAGATGCTTATTAATCAAGCAGAAACTAACAAGAATGAATATGCAGGTACACCTTGAGCAAAAATGCTCCAGTAAAATAGAATCATTTGTCACTCAATTGCAGAAAATACATGAATGTATTGATAGTCTTCAATCAGGAAAAAGTGTTGATGCTATAAACACTATCTTAATTTAGGTGATATGTCTTTGCTAATCTATCTAACTCTCTATAATGAGCCACATGTTTTACTTTTTAAGGCTACTCTTCAAAAGCAATAGTATTATACCCAATTTACATAAAAGAAAATTGATACTCAGAAATATTTACTAACTAGTAAAATGTATAAAATAGGTAAACTGCTTAAGTTAACCTGATGAGTTACAATATTTACCTAAAGTCACAAAACTATTAGATTTTGCAGTCATAACTTGAACTCACTCAAAATGCTACCATAGTATATTCTCTTTCTAATATCATGTAATCACGTCACATAGTCTTCTAGAAAGTTCCCATGCTTTCTTTGTTAAAACTTCAATATGCAAAAATATCGTAAGAATTTTACTTATGTATTCATTATAAAGATAATAAATTTACATGGTTAGAGATCATTAATACAACAAAACCAAAAACATTGTCTTGGCATGGAGTTTTCAAGAGGAGAAAATATAATTATATTATATTATTATGTTAATTAATTAATTAATTAATTTAGGGGTAATTTAACATAACAAACTAAGAAATTTGGAGAAAATCTAATCCTTCCTACTTCTTTTCAGCTCAATTGTCAACTAAAAACTACTCAAGAATAGGTACTAACATCATTTTTTCTAGTACCTACAAGGCATGATGTACTCAAAAAATATTTTTGATAAATAAATAAAGAACACTAAAAAAGACTTATCTATAAATTACAGGTAGTAAGAATTATTTAGCAAGAATATTGAGAATATTAAATGAGTGATTATTTGTAAAACACCTACAATAGTGCCTTCAATGTGCATTCATCATCAGAACCAACTCTTCGCTAAATAAATGATACTCTATATTTTTCAGACTTTTATGTGCTTAAGAACCTTGTTAGATTACCTTAAATAAATATTCCCAAATATCTCAATTTAAATAACTAATGAAAGAATCTTTTAAAAAAGCATAGTACATGATCTAGATTTATAGAGAACATGGACAAAAACCTTAGAAAATTTGTATCTAGCAAACATTATTAAGTATAGTAAATTGTTTACTTATAGTTAAAGCAGTTGACACCTGAAATAATTTTAAAAGCAATAGTATTTAGAAATTTAAAAAGCATAATATTTAAAAAGAATATTGTAATATGTGTTCTTATGTAGATAAGAACCCCATGGAGCTAGACAAAGTTACTGAATCATTCCTGTTGACCTACGACCATGTAGTAATGGGGATTAAGGACTAGTGCTTAGCCATTACATAATCACACATTATCATTGCATTCACCCTGCTTCTCTTCCACACACATGATGGGATAATCACTTTTCTCCTGGCTACTGTATACAAATGTTTTTCAGAATGTGATTTAGAAAATTCATAAGAAAGGACTTGTTCTCTTCTCAGATTTACCATTTATGCCTAAAATAATAGTTTGTGGAATATGTGAGCTTCATGCAGAGTACAATCTGAAGCTCAGTGTTCTTTCTGACATTCAATAACGCTGTTCCTTCAAAGAGCTCCAGGCACAGAACAATTTGCTTTGAAGGTGTACAAATCACAAAATCTTTCCAATGAAGATTTTTAAATGCCCTTTGAGTATGTGAAAGTGGAAGCACAGAGAAGTTTAAAAAAGTGAGAAAATAGGGGTGGGAGGATGGAAAGAAGGTTTAAAAAGAAATAAAGCAATTTCAATTTCAAATGACTTAAAGCATTATGAAATGACTTTATTTTTAGGGCCATGGGAGCTTCTGATAGTGGTGCTAAAAGCAGAAAGGTACTTGGTACTGTGAGAATTTTCAGAACCATAGCTTATACTCAGCTGGTCTGCTCTCCTTAACACCACTTAAGTGGTCTTTTCTCTGGCTTCTACCCTATTATCTCAATATTAAATTTCTCACATCTGGACACAAGTTAGGAATTTTCATTTGCAAAATCCTCTCTGTGTTCAGGTAGACCTTTTAATTCCAGTAAAATAAAAAATAAATAGGTGTATCTCTTCTGCATATGATATAAACCTAACTGTTGAACAGTGCAATTTCCATGTAGTAGTTCATAAGTGAGCTTTTCATGTAAACTCAAGTCACTTCCTTAAGTTTTGAGGTAATTTCAATCTTACAAGCTATGCTTTACTTTAGGAATCACAGGTGAAGTTTACGGAAGTTAACTCTGATAAACTTGGGAAATACTGTTAGTTTTCATATTCTGTTTTCTTTACCACCAGCCTCTGACTCAAAACATATGCTCCTTTAGAAAACAGTCATTAACCTTTCACATGATGTATAACTAGCTTTATCACAGTGGTTAAAAAAATAATCCCATTTAGAGTTTTGAAAGAGAGACCCAGTGGGAAATACACAAATGGTAAACTCTACTGAAGGACACAAAAAGGCCCATAAAACATCAGAAGGGTTACAGAGGTCTATGGATTTTAATTGCTGTGTGCCATTGGGCCTTTACAAAGCAATCAAGCAGGCAATCTCCAAAGACAGTCCTGCCATAATACATTTAACAATAGAGTTCTCACCCCATCGGCAGACTAGGGTTTATGAAAGTCCCAATAGCAATTAATGACCTTGTATGTTGAGAGAGAGAGAGAAAGAGAGAGAGAGATGTGGGGGGGGAGACTTAAAATGACTCTTTTTGATGCATAATATAAATATAGAAATTATAATTTCAAGAGGTGTGAAGTAAAAGAATATTGGATACAATGACATTTGTAAATGTTCTTTACATTTTCTTTCTTTGACTTTCCCCACAGGTCAAGAGAATTGGTGAAAAGGAGTGTTGTCACCTAAATTATTACTTAAAAGGCAGTTTTATTTTATTTTCTAGGATGGGGAAAGTGAAATTGATAGATTTATTTAAGATGCCCTGAATATTCCATTTTTATTTTCCTGACTCACTAAAACTGAGTTATGTTATTACCTACACTGTATTTCATCCTATGTATCATGCAATGCACATTATTTTATTTAACCCTATGTCGTGTTACTCTTTTTAATTGATGGAGTAGAGCAGGTAGAGGAATGACTCAAAGTCAGACTTCTAAGTAACTATACTGGAATTTAAATCTGGATATTTTAACACCACAAACTCAATGTTTTTCTACTACTCATATACCACTGGAGTAATGCACAGCTGTGTTGTATGAATCTTCTGCTTTGCAATGACATTCTTCTAACTCTGGCTTGGGTTTATGGAAAAATTGGAGTATTTGGATATGATAGACATTCTCTTGATATCTGTCCTGGGGACTATTTGGAGAATCTTATCTATAAGTCAGCAGAGACTGAAAATAGTATGAAAACCTTCTGCCTAATATTCCAGTGCCTTATATTGACTAGAGTTATTGGCCTCTAGGCAACAATGTTCAGTAGCCTCCTCATTTAATTCCCATTATCTGCAACCAGTTTGCCACACTGGCACTTTGGCTCAGTTTCCTCAGGTTGAGTTTCTGTCTGTTGCCTCATAGAGGATACTGAAAGAGGGCAGGTCTGAATCAAAGTTTCAAGCAATAACCACATAAATACACTAACAAAAGTTTATTGTGAGTTGAATTTATGGCTTTTTAAACTCTTAAAATTTAGAATTTCCCTCACCCTTTGCTTTTGTTAGTTGAATGTAGATTATCTCTATACATATCTAACATTGAATTCAGAATAGTCTTTTTGCTTTCACCACGAATTCTGACTCAATAGAAAATAAAGTCTATCCCAGCTTCTTCCAGACAATACTTTTAATAGCTATGATATTGCCCTCCAACATCATGTTAGCTGAAGAACAATCTGGAGTAGAGGGGAGATAATATGATAGTACAAACACTCCCCTTAAAACTTACCAAGAAAGAAATGTTTTATAGAGGAAATTATTACATAAAACACTATTCACCCTATGTTTTCATGTAATTAATGGTTTAATACCATTGGATGGCTCTCATATAAAGATGGAGAAACTCTGATAATAGCAGTAATAATACTCGTAAGTACCTTTTATTTTGAACTTGAAAGGAATAAAGCTCTTTACAAGTGTTATTCATACTTATTCTTGTTTAACCAATGTTTAATTAGAACTTTACAGTTTCCAAAGGTAATTTCACAAAAAAAATCTCTTAATTGTATTTTCAATACAAATAGCTCTGTCTATCAAATTCAAACTTATGCCCAAAATTGAAAACACATATTTTGAATCCTAACATTTAATTTTGTGGCCCCACACAGAGCAATGTATGCTACATTGATAATAATAAAACCATGTTTCTTTGATTCTTTCACATGTGAACCTCCAAATTTTCCAAAATCTATTTTCATTCTAAATAAAAGCTGTTCTCAAAATAGCCCCTGACAACGCACAACACCTGTTTCTGTTGCCTCTCTGATCTCTTCTCCTAACACATCCATCTCCCCCAACTCCAGCCAAACACATAGGCTCTGCTCATCCTGTAACAAGCAAGGACTCCACTAACTCAAAATCTTTGTCCTTCTCAGTCCTCTCCCTACATAGTTCTTCTTATAGATGTATTCCTGGATCTCTTCCCTAATGTCAAGATTTTGCAGATATGCCACCTTCTCAGGGAAGACTTTTTCGACATTCCAATTTAGAATGTCTACCCCAATTCCACTTTATTTTCTTATTAGCCAATTTATCAAACTCTGCATGTACTTTACTAATATATTTAGTTTTTCCCCAGCTTCATTAAGATTTAATTAACATATAATGTTGTGGACATTTAACACGTACAATGTAGAGGAGTAACAAAATGGCAACATGAGAGGGACCTCTGAAAAACTCCTCTGGACTCTCTACACAACACATAATAACAGCTAAGAAACCCACTCATCACATTAAGGTACCTGCAAGCAGGCAGAGGGTTAAACAAAGGAGAAATAAAAGGGGATGTGCAGAGACATAGCCACTCATCAGTCCCTGCCTGAAACTACCACTGGGGAAGGAAGGAGGAAGAAGGTGATGGGAGAGTGCTCTGGACCTCCTTTAGTTCTTGGGACAGAAGAAAATAGGCCAAGAGGCAAGGGCATGAGGTACCACAACCATCTCACTTTGGCCCGCAGGAGGTGCAGACTGGTCCACAAAACTCAGTGGCTGTACTTCACTTCAGTTCCAAGAGGAAGAGGAGCAACTGGGTGATGAGGAACTGCAATAAGAATGCCAGGCCATGAAGGAGAAGGACAGAGAGAGATGCATGTGCATTCCTCTGCCCACAACCAGTACAGTCTGAAAAACTAACATATAAGACTGTCCCCAAGGTTTAGGGCAGAATCTGTGTTTGGAGTAAACTGAGAACAGAAAGGCATGATGACACTCAAACTCCCTGCCTGACCCTCACAGCCCCAGGAAGAAAACAAGGCTGCAAATGACCCTTCCCCACAAACCTTTGCCTCCCCAGTATCAACAGTGAACACCAAAGAAACTGCAGCAGCAAGGATCCAGAGAGGCTGCTGAAACATGAAACCAGAGAAAGGAGGCTCAAAATAAATAAAAATAATGGACAAAACAAGTCAAAGAGATAGGGACAGATGACCCATCAGAAACAGAGCTCAAAGATGATTATAAAAGTGATTAAGAAACTGAATGAAAACTTCAACTAAGAGATAGCAATCATTAAAGAAGACATACAAACTCTTATAAGGACCAGAGAGAGATAATGAGTACATTAACTGGAATATAGAACAGAATAAAAATCACCAAACTAGACAAAATAGAAGCACAAAGCAGTGATTTCCAGGTAAAAAAAAAAAACAAACAAACCAAAAAACAGCAGAAAACACCCAACCAGAACAGATAGAAACTAGAATTGAAAAAAAAAAATGAGAATGTTTAAGATTTCTCTGGGACAATATTGAACATAAAAATATTTGAATCATAGGCTTACCAGAAGAGACAGAGTAAAAGCAAGGGACCAAGAAATTATTTGAAGAAATAATGACTGAAAATTTTCCTAACCTGGTGAAGGAAATAGACATACAAGCCCAGGAAGCACAGAGAATCCCAAACAAGCTAATCCCAAATAAGAACACACTGAGACACATCATAATTAAAATGGCAAAAGTTAAAGAAAAAGAGACAGTTCTAAAAACAGCAAGAGAAATGCAAGTAATAACTTATAAATGGACACCCATTAGACTTTCAGTTGAAAATTTACCAGCCAGAGGGATTGGCAGAAAGTATTCAACGTGATGAAACTCAATGATCTACAACCAAGAATCATGTATCCAGCAAGGCTATCATTCAAAATTGAAGGACAGATAAAGAGCTTCTCAGATAAGAAAAAGATAAAGGATTTCATCACCACCAAATCAGTACTACAAAGAATGTTAGAAGGACTTCATTAAGATAGGAGGAGGGATGGGAGAGTGGGTAAAATAAAGATAAGAGATGGAGATATTTAGTTTGATTGCTACAAGGCAATAACCAAGTAGATATAGTGTATAATGTGGGAATATAGTCAAGAAGTTTGCAGTAACTGTGTGTTGTGTTAGATGGGTACTAGATTTGTTGGGGTAATGGGAGGAGAGCTAAAGGGGAGGAAAAAATAGCAAAGGAATCAAGAAGTACAAATAGTCACAGAGATTCAAAATGCAACATAGGGCATATAGTCAATAACATTGTATTAACTATTTATACTGTTAGAGAGGAACCAGATGTTTCAGAATGAGGATTTAGTAAATTATATAAATGACTCATCACTGTACACCTGAAATGTGTATATGTATATATGTATATGTTCTGAAATGATTACCACAATAATATTAGTTAACACATTCATGACCTCACATAATTATCTTTTTTTCTTTTCCTTTTTTTAAAATTTTTTTATGGTGAGAATATTTAAGATTTAAGCTCTTAACAACTTTCAAATACATAACACATTATTGTTACTATAGTCACCATGCTGTCCATTATCCTTGAATATATTCATCTTTTAAGTTTCTACTCTTTGACCAGCACTGTCCCATTTACCCCATTTCCTCAGGTCCTGGAAACCACCATCCACTACTCTTTGTTTCTATGAGTTTGTCTTTCTTAGATTTCACATATGAAATTATAAAGTATTTGTCTTCCTCTGTTTGATATATTTTACTTAGCATAACACATTTCAAGTTCTCCCATGTTATCACAGACGGCAGAACTTTCTTCTTGCTTGTGGTTAAGTAATGTTCCACTACATATATATGAATCACTCCTCTCTCTATACACATCCACACATGCATCTATCTATACACACACACACACACACACACACACACACACATGTATATATATATATATATATATATATATATATATATATATATATATGATGAGAATTGCCTTGAATTTATAGGTGGCTTGAGGTAATATGGATATTTTAACAATATTAATGTTTGCACTCCATTAGCATGGACTATCTTTACATTTATTTGTGTCTTTCTAAATTTTATTAATGTCAATAATTTTCAATGTGCAAATATTTATCTCCTTGGTTAAATTAATTTCTAAGTATTTTATCTTATTGATGTATTGTAAATGGGATTATTTTCTTGTTCAGATTGTTTATTGTCAGTGCATAGAGATGCAACTGATTATGTGAATTGACTTTTTTATGCTATAGCTGTATTGATTTTACTTGATGAATTTTAATACTTTTTAAAATTTTTTGTGCAATCTTTATGGTTTTTGTATACTTGATCACATAATATATAAACAGAGAGAGTACTTATTCCTCAATTTTGATACTTTTTGTTTATTTATTTCTTGTCTAATTGCTCTGGGTAGGCCTTTCAGTACAAAGTTGAATAATAATGGTGAGAGTGGGCACCGTTATCTTGTTTCTGATTAGCTAAAAACTTTCCAACTTTCACTATTGAGTATAATATTTGCTGTGTATTTGTCATATATGGCTTTTATTATGCTGATGTACATTTCTCCTCTACCCAATTTGTTGAGAATTCACATCATGAAAAGATGTTGAATTTTTTTAATGCTTTTTCTGCATCATTTGAGTTTATCATACATTTTTTGTTTTCTATTTAATTTTTGTGGTGAACTACACTTATTGACTTGCAGATGTTGAACCATCCTTGCACCCCAAAGATAAGCCTCACTTGGTCATGGTGTATAGTCCTTTTCAGTCTCCTTAGTCATTATTGTTCTGTGTTATTTGTTTAATTGATGTCTCTATACACATAAGCTTCTTGAAGATCAGAATTTGGGTCTATTTACAGTGGACTCTCCATTAACCAAAACTCAAATAATAGGCACTCTTAAGCAACCAGCAAAAAATCAGAGAAATAATATTACAAATGTCTGGCGTGGGTGTTGGTTAATTGAGAGTCTACTGTATTTTACTCCTGTGTTCCTTGAACCTAGAAAAATGTATGGCATATGGTAGGAGATAAACAAATAATTGTGAGTAAATGAATGATTGAATGAAATCACAGCCTGGTTGAGCCAGGGATTTTCTTTATAAAAGCACAGTTCAAGTCAGTCAAACTGAACCCTATTTTTTAATGTCAGAAATTGAATCTCCAGAAGGCTATAAAGGAGATTTAGTTTCTGGCATTTGACAACACTTCCTCCCTTTCCTCTCAGTCCCAATTCTCACTCACACCTGCTGCCTATGTCTTCTGTTATCAATTCCCCACCAATTACATTTCCGTCCCTAGCCAATGTCCCTACTTGATGTCCTTCTATCCTTTCTCTTTGTTCTTATACCTGTCTCTTTGACATTTAGCGTCATAAAAAACAATCTCAAATGAATTTGGCAATAGCTAAACTACTTTACATGGGTGGAGTCCAGGCAAATTATTCCAAAATCATTTTAGTAATAAATAAAGAGAATAAGATCAGGCAATATTCAAACAATAAAAATTTATATCCTTTCAACAGTTGTCAATGTTTCTGAAATTATGGCTTGTTTTAAAATTAGTGTCAAAAGAAAACTTTCACCTTGCCAGAGAGAGAATGTTGTGACATAATTGTCAGCACCTGTCTGTGTTCTTAGCCATTTTAAAAATGTATCTTTTTATATAGTGACCACCTCAATTGTACTAGTTCCAGTAGTATTAACACAGACAGTTAATTTTTAACAGAAATTTAGATACTTAAGTATAGATTAAATTGTCATCAGATACGTTAAATTATGACAGCATTGAAATGAAATTTCTGTATGGAATAAAAGCAATAGAATACAGTTTGAAAATAAATATCTATAAATGAAGATAATATCTGTCACTGGTAGAAACAGGTCACTTTCACATTTGCTATAGTTTTTTAGACTTAACAAGAGGCTATGGCTACAGATACAGCTTTGTTTTATTTTGTCATCAAGACACATGAAACCAACTTTTGCCTATCATGTATTGAGCAATAAAATTGGGACAACAAAGTTTACACATTGCTCAGTACATAATATGTTATGAGTTCAAATAGTTAGGTTGTGTTTGTGTATTTGTGTGTCTTTGTGCATGTGTGTGTGTTTATAAGCTTACCTGAAGTCTCTCTAAAATCTATCATTTAGGCACCAAACACCTGTGTCCCCAAATTATCCAATATTCATGTTAGACTGAAGTTCAGTAATATAATCCAATTAAAGAAAACCAAATGACTCTACAGTTATCAAAATAAAAAGTGCAATAGAAACCCTGGCATATGCTGTTAAAAGATAAACTGTGACATTTTAAAATTTTTAAAAATTTATTTGAGCATTATCCTTTAGAATAGGACAGTACCAAACTGGAAGCAGTTAGAAGCACTCCACAGTGCGGAGTCGGGGGAAACACATATAAAGAAAGTGAGGAAGCAAAGAAAATCATTTGATTGGCTATTGCTTAAAGCCTAGATGGTTCTTTATGATTGATTGTCCTTAGAATTTTGATTTTGTGATCTTGAGGCATTTACATTCTTAGGTTTTGATGTATTTGCTTAGGCCGCCACAACTTTAGAACCACCTCAGTCTAATGACCTACTTGTAGAATAAGTTACCCAAGGAGAAGAATGCTTTTATTATATTCCTGGCAATCTTAAAGCAACTATATTACCAATAATAATGGTATTATAGAAAATAAACTACTAGCTTATAGGTTATTCCTCTGCCTGGTCTTCATCCTTTTTCTCTTTCTACTTAAAAAAATAGTTGGAATGCTCCATAGCTCAATCCTTGGACCTATTCTTTCTTCCTTCTATGCTTATTCCATATATAATCTCATTCAATCCTACAGCTTTAATTATTTTTGTATTATTCAGAATGAGCTAGGCTATACTACAGTAACAACTCCCGTATTTTAGGACACTAAAACAGCAAGGTTTTGATTTATCACTAGTGCTTTGTCACTGTGTTAGCTGGGAGTTATGCTATATGTCCACATTTTGAGACCCACACAGATGGAGCAGTCATCACCTTGAGAACTGTCAGTAGGCAAGGTCCAGCAGAAGTAATGCCTAGACTTTAGTTACGGTTTTATTACAATATCATAACCATATATGCTAAAGCTTTTGTAGTAAAGGATTGGGTATATACGACCAACTTGTAAAAAGGGGGGCATTATTTGTGTAACCATAAGTATGTATGGTTATGATTTTTTAATAAAATCATAATTCAAGTCCAGGTGTTACTTCTGCCAGACCCTGTATGAGTTATTGAGGTCCTCATACTGAAGATAAATAGTTCTGCCTAAAATAGCTTACTCTCAAAGCTACTTTCAAGGCCCAACTAACCAGGAGCTAAGAAATGAAATTTTGCCATATACCTGCAAAGCAGAGGACTGGAGATACATAATTTCACATTACCTATATCTTCTTCGATGCCTCTATATTTTTATTCTTTAGAGTAAACTCTTTACTAAAATCACATTAGGATGTTGAATTTCTAAATCCACATTCTAATTTGAAAGTTTAAGATAATTTAACATGTCCAAACACAAATGCTTAACTTTCCATGCCTACAAGAACTCCTTCTTCAAATTTCCCTGTCTTAGCAATCATTTACCTATTTACTCAGTCTGCAAAGTTTATAGATTTTTTTAACTGCTCTTATAAATTGCATATTCAATATCAGGGCCAGGAAAACATTCTTTTTACTCCTTCAGTTCCTCTGGCTGGTTGAGTAAATCAAATGATTTAGTAGGTCAGACAATTAATTCTGCAAACTCATCCTAGAAAAGGTGCTACATACCTCATTACTGAATATCACTATGATCACCTTCAAAGCACTCTCCCTTGGGAAGCTATGCACTGATGCCAGCTCCTAGTCCACCTTTCAAAGCAATTTTGGAACTCTTTTTCTGGAATGTTCATCAAAGTTGTCATCATACCAAAATCTGACACTTAAGTTCATGAACTTGCCACTTGTGCATACAGTGGCAGCACTGTACGAGGTTATGACACTTTACCAAATTGTTTGTATAGTGCTACCAATGTAAGCACACAGTGGCAAGTTTCTGAGCTTAATTATCAGTTTTGGGGGACAACAGCTTTGATGGTCATTCCAAAAAAAAGAGTCCCAAAATTGCTTTAAAGGGTGGACTAGACACTGGTGTTGGTGCATAGCTTCCCAAGGGGAGTACTTCAAAGGTGACTGTAGTGATAATCAGCAATAAGGTATGTAGCATTTTTTCTTGTATGAGTTTGAGAAATTAATTGTCCGACATCATATAGCAGGTTAACAAAAGAAAATCATATTTTAATACATGTGCATGGGGAATTTACATAAGATAAAGCAAATAAAAATATATTTTTCCTGAATTTAAGCTTTAAATTATTTCAGCTGAAAATAATCAATATGGCAGGGAGAGTCTCACATCAGTCTGCTATCAAATTCCTTTATCTCAACCTTTATCCAAAACCAACCACTTATTATATACCTTCTTCCATCTTGTTCAAACCACTAAATTCTCTTACTTGGGTTATTAAGGTGCTCTACTATTTGGTCTGCCTATTTTTCATAAAAATTATAATCCATAAAGGAACTGAAGTGATCCTTTTAAATCACAAAGAAGATTGCCTTATACCTTGTTTATATGACTCCAGTGGCTTCTAATCACCTTTATATTAAATTTCATATGCCTTACTGTGGTCTGTAAGGCCCTGCATAATCTGATGCATACTAAAAATCTGTTCACCTCTCAATGGCTAAAATAATCCTTTTAAAGTATACAAGTATTTCTTATCATGACACATCCCCTCTCAAGGACTCAGATTATTTCCCATTACACTTAGGCAAAGTACAAAATTATTCTTTGGCTTTAAATTTCTGTGTTATCTGGTCCCTGGCTCTCTCTAAAGCATCATCTTTCCACTGTCTTCCTCACTAACTTCTTTATTGTGTTTCAAACTTCCGATGAACATTGTGACCCAAAACTTTTGCATTTGCTATATTGTGGACTAGAGCTTTCTTACCTAATCATCTGCTTGTCATGATTCTTCATTTCACTATGATTATTACTGAAATATCACCCATCACAGAAACCTTTCTTCACTGACTGCTATCTAAAATAATATTTCTTCTCTCTTCCCCCACAACACTCCATCCCCTCACCTTGCTCCATTTTTCACATACCAATAGCCATGGATTTTAAAGAAGACTTAAGGCAAAACAAGAGATCATAAAGAAAATAAAAGAAGAGCTTCCTTGCAATAATAAAGTACATATTAAGTGCCATTTTGATTAAAGGGTAGAGGATGCCCCATTCCTTGTTTTTATATTTCATTAAAAACATCTCTGAGGCTGCAAGTGATTCCAAAGTCTGTGATTTGTGTCCTTCTTTAATATGAACTATTATCTCTCTTTTCTTTACTATAATCTTATAAAAAGAGCAGTCTTCCTTTACTGTCTCTATGACCTCCTCTTAATCAATCCACTGACTATTTCCATGTAATTTTTCCACACCCAATTCAGCTTGAATTGCCTTGCTGAAAGTCAATTCCTAGTGAATGAATAATTAAAGGGGATTGGAAGAGTTGTAAAGTTCCTTTATAACAAACACTTTTCCAAAAGGACAGGAACTTCCTTTTAAAATAAAATATAAGAGAATAAGATAACAAAGTTTAACATAGCTACAGTATTTTCCTCATAGACTTAAAGAGATATTTCCAGAAAAATCCAATGTGATTTGCATTCCAATTTCTTTTCCCTCAAGCTTATACTGAATAAACTTCAGTTGGGATTAATGTGATCTTTTTTACATAAAAGGCTTCTTCTTTTACATAACACTTCAAAATTATCATGCTATTAATAACCTCAAAATATGTTGATGAGAGTATGATGAGCACAAGAAACATTATACACAATTTGCAATAGATCTACATAGAGATTTTTGTAAATGAGGCAGTGTGAACTTTGAAGACAACCATAAAAGTAGTGAGGCATCAAGAAGAGTACTTCAAAGTCTTGAAATTAAGGTTATCATCAGGTTCAGTAATTTCCAAGATTATTTAACCATTCTGAATAATCACAGTATCATAGAACCAAATAGAAAAGAATTGAGCAAATAAGGATTAATGGGCTGAAGTTACATCGTAAAGGAGCATAAACTCCTTTCCTTAAACAAAGTTGTTAATCATTAGAATTATTAGATAGTTGGGTGATTTGTTAAGGTATTGTTTATTGATTACTCAAAACACACTAATTATTAGTCTATCAGGTGGTGGGTATGAGCTAGGTATTGAAAATCAAAATTAAAAAACATAGTCTTCTACCTCATTGTTGTGAATAATATATATTATAATAAATATATATTCATATACTATATATTATACTATAAGCTTACAGATACCATAATACTATATATTTTCTAAGAAAGCATAGGTTTCTGTGCTTTGTAAACATATATGCCATGATTTTAAGAAATGTTATGTATGTATTACTTTTCGAAGTTGAATTATGAATTAGTAATGTGTAACTTGGCATTTGCTCAAAAAGACAGCATTAATCAAATGAATGCTTGCATCACTATGAGACAAGCAGGACAGTAAAAAAAAAAATGACAGAAGCCTGGTTGCTGTTCAAGGAGCACAAGATGATTGTGAAGTGGTATTTAAAATTCAAGAACATTCTCCTAACTTAATACCCTTTGACTTCTACCTATAGGAGACCTTAAAGAATGTGGTGTACCATAGTAAACTGGCTACACTGAGGTACTTCAGTAAGAAATTGAAATGGCGGCACAGCGATACAAGTAGACAGTTTGGTTAACATTGATCAAGGGTGCCTCCCCCTCTGTACCAGAAAGAGGAGAATGGCTAAATCTGTAGAAACTCTTATCATTGGAAAAGATACCCACTTAAATCTGGGTAACAACCATATATCCTTGCTTCCTGTTCTTTGCCTGATAACTTCCTACTCCCCTCCCCCAAAGCATCTTTTGTCTTTACCTGAAGATGATATTTAAAATGTAGGCTTGAGCCATTTCAGGGAGTTACTAAGTTTTCCTGAGTATTTCACATGTATACAGGAGGTATACGTGTTAGTGAATTTTCATTTGTTTTTCACCTGTTAATCTGTCTTTTTTATTAGGGAGAGTGGTCTTAGCCAAGAACCTAAAAGAGTAGAGGAAAAATTATTTCTCCTCAACTACAATTATATATATATATATATATTTTATATATATATTTATATATATTTATATATATACACATGTATTTATATTATATGAAACATTTTTATATATATGATTAAATATTAATATGTATTTTACATGCCTACGATTTAAGTTTATATATAATTATTATATGTAATATATATATATTTCAGATATATTTTATATAGAGATGTATACAAATACATATGAGGGCTGTCCTGTAAGTATTCAGCCATGTAATCATTCTCGTGAACTATTCTTGTTATATTGACAATGGCTGGATTTTTTTTCCAGACAGCACTTGTATAATGTATATATATAAAATTTTGAACTCATATTGAGAAATCTTGCTTAATGTTCTCTTCCACACCTTCAAATATCAACATGTTTGTAAAAGAAAAATGCTTTTCAAAGGTCATTTCATAATGTAGTAGTAATAACAACCAGATTGGCTCCACTACAGTAACAAATAAATCCTAAAACCTTTAAAAGTATTTTTTTTTCATTTGTTTGTTTTTTATTTCTCATGTCACAGTGTGATGCAATCAAGTAGGACTTATTGGTGGCTCTCTTCTCTTCCTTAGGGATCTCTGTTGCTTCCATATTTTTATCTTGTAGTTCCACCATTTTACACTTTTTTTTTCAAGTCTCAGAAAAAATGAGAAGAAAATGGAGACACCATACCCATTCTTATTTGCCTCTAAGGAGGCATTGCTTCACTACCTCTCACATTCCTATTGGTAAGAACTCAGTTATACAGCTCCAACCCAACAACAAAGGGGGCTAGAAAATAAAATCTTTCTTTATGCCCTAGAAAAAAGAAATGCTATGGTGGACAAATAAGTTGTTTCTGGCACACAGCACGTGTATTTACATGACAATTAGAAAGAGTTTATACAAATGGTGCTCATATTTCTCACTGGTTCTCCATAGCCACTTCCAATATTTCCATTCATACTCAAGATTTATTTACTCATTCAGTTGACAAATGTTTATTGAGTGTCTGCTATGTGATAGACAAAATGTGGGTGTACATTAGTAAAAATGAAAGCCAAAACCCTGCCCTCATGAAGTTTAGTAATAGACTGTAAAAAGAAAATTCTTTTTTTTCCTCAACACTTGTTATTTTCATCTGCAAAGCTGTGTTTGTAGATAGCTATTACATATATGCCATGTGGTCAAAATAGCATCTTAAGTTTGATTTAGATCATAGACCTAAATATAGACTGTTATAATTTGAGTTAATAATTTGAGTAATAAATGGTTAAAATTCTCTTTAAAATTCTCCATTACACTTCACAGCATGGTTTCTTTTTTCTGAAAAGTTTTAAACAGACAAAAATATCAATGATATAATAAGCACATATATACTAGAATTATTTAAATATTTAATCACTTTACAATACCATATTTTTCTTATAGAATATTTCCTGGATATATAAAAAATAAAAACTGGTTATATACTTCTTGTCTTTTTTGCTTTTACATTTCTTTGTGTTCACAAAGAGTAGGTAATTATTTTCTGAATTTAAAAAATGTGCTTAAATCATATACTTCACAACTATAAAGATTATTGTCTCTCTGGTATATAGTTAGCATTTAATAAATATTTATTGGTTGAATAAATAAACATTACATAATATTCTAGAACTTATTTTACATAATTAAAAACATCTTTATTGGGTTATAAGACATGTACAAAGAATCACACAATAATAGGTATTGTGATAGGCCAAAAAAGCCTAAAGATATCCATCCAAGATTTTCATCTTCTAGTTGTTAAATCAAATACTAATCTAAGTACTGCTGTGAATGAACTTTGCAGAGCTAATTAATGCTATAGATTTTAAAATAGAGATATTATTTTAGATTAGCTAGGTGGGCTCAATCTAATCACATGAATCCTTAAAAGCAAACAAATTTCTCCAGATGAAGTCACAGAGAAAGAGGTAAGGCAGGAGAGATTAGATAGGATAGAAGAAATTCAAAATGTGAGAAAGACTCAATCTGCCACTGTTGACTTTGAAGATGAAAGGGGCACAAGACCAGAGAAAGAGGCTAACTCTTAGAAAGTGAGAACACATCCCAACCAACAACCAGTAAGGAAATCAAGATCTCAATTCTACTGCCACCTGGGCCTGAACTTCAATAACAACCCGAGTGATCCTGGAAACAGATTTTTCCCTGGACTACAGTCTCAGAAAGAAATACTGCCTTACCTTGACCTTGCTTTTAGCTTGCTGAGATTCTAGGCAGAGAAATGGCTAAGCCATGCTCTGCCTGTATATCTGACCCATGGAAACAGTGAGATAATAAATGGGTATTGTTTAAAGCTGATGTGGGCAAAACAGAGTAGCCATCCCCCCACTTCACCAAAGACTCCTATTCTAGTTCTTTGGCTCTCAGTCTCACTTTTTAGGCCATAGCTTTAACACTGTCTCAATCAGTCTTTCTTTAACTCTAATTTAAACAGCCAATTGCTCCTAACTTGAGTCATAGAATGTCTCCACCTTGCCCCTGCTTAAAACTTAAAACAATAGGCTTTTACCCCATACCTCCCAGATCTCCTTTGCCCTGATTTGAGCTAATCATTCAGAGAACTTGTAACTTGTGTTTACTCATTGTATTTCTAAAATGTCTGTCTCCAGCCCTGGTTAGCCATCCTAAAACTTGTGATATGTCATAAAATTGGACTTAGCTGGGTATGCTAGATCATCCTTGTGACTGCGAATCTATGTTTGTTAATTGTATCATCCCCAGGCCATTCCTGGATAGGCAGTCACACCTGGGTAGCTGATGGAGCCCAAATCAGCAGGATACAGACTCCAAAGGGCTAAACAAATCTTCTGTAGCCACCCTGCAGTGATGGCTTTGAAGTCTACATCTTGGGCCAAAGCTTTTGAATTCACTAACTGGGTCTGATTCTCCTTATCTAGGGGCCTTTGCAATGCAGAAGTCACCTGGCAAGGTTTCCAGCCCATCTCGACCAAAGGAGTCAACTTGGCGGATCCCAAGACCCCTTCCCCCTTTAGATCAGATAGGGTGACAGCTCCGTGGATCCCTAATAGGTAGAGACAACAACCATTTTCAGCAGGAAGCAGATACAGAAGATAAGACCTCCATCCCCTCAGCTTCCCATGGAGATTTGTGGGGATCACGTCTCTCAAGAGGATGTGAGGAAGGCAGATAGAATAGGGAAATCTCGACCTCCCCCATGAGACTGCCTGCTGGAATTGTTATGCCTAGATACCACCTTTTCACATGTAATCCCTGCCCCGGACTAGGAGGAAGTTCCAGACAAAGACAAGGAAATCAGAGGGCCCAAGTAGCCCACCGGCTTGGGCCAGCTCCTACCGCCTGTGCAGTGAGAGTTACCTGAACCTCATTATACCATCATTGTAATATCATACATATGCCCAGAAGTTCATTAACATTATAACAGACTGAACTCTGGGAAAGGGCATGTGCAGTCAGAAGGCAGACCCCTTGTCAATCAAGAGACCCCATACCCAGAGGTGTCTCCCCTGAAGACAGAATAAAAGCCCCAAAGCTCTGAGCCATTTTCCTGCTTGAGCCCGCTCCTACCTCTTTGGAGTGTACTTTCCCCTCAATAAACTATCTCTTTGTTTCACCACTTTACTTTTGTGTGTGTCTCATTCAATTCTTTGCTCGAGATACCAAGAACCTGGACGTCGTGTCGATGAGGACACCCCATTTTCCGGTAACGAAGCCACTAAGTTTATTGTAATTTGTTATTGCAACAGTAGAGTAATTATACAGGTTCAATGAGTTATCACATCATGAATACATTAGGATACCCACCATCAAGGTCAAGAAATAAAGCCTGCCCAGTCACTAACCACTCTCTCCTCCCCAAATATATCCATGATCTTCACTTTTAACAATACAGATTAGATTTGTCTATTTTTGAATTTTGTATTAATGGAATCAGAGGAATGTATTATATTGAATCTGGCTTCTTTTATTCAATATTATTTGTATGTAGTGTATCCATGATTTTACGTGTATCTCTAGTTTGTTATTTTTATTTTTGTATGACATTTCACAGAATGCATATACCTCACTATTTATACCACATAGATAGTCTCAAATTTCCCCCTAGTCTACTCAATTTTTCTTCCCATATGTTAAAATGCATTTAATTCATGTAGCTCAGTTTTGTTTATAAGAGTTCTTGGTGCACACATCAATGACCTCAGGACAAATAGAAATATAACTAGGATAGCATCTTCATATGAAGCCTATCATCAATTTTTATTTCTTTTAAAAAACATGGGGACTAACAGCCTACCTGTTTCTTTGAGATAACTATAAATTCCTGAATACCTTTTGTACCTCGAATTCCATACTGGGCTGTGTGTAAGGAAGGTGGGCCAGGAACTGGTTGAGAGAGTACATCAGAGCTGGGTAACAAAAAAAGAGAAGAATTTAAAGAAAATAGACTCAAAGACACAACAAAATGGTGGCATAAGAGGGACCTCCAAAAAACTCCTCTGGAGATTACAATTAATAAAACATCTATACCTCAACCAAGGACTCTCTACACAATGTACAATCACAACTAAGAAACCCACTCATCACATTAAGGTATCTGTAGGTGGGCAGAGGGTAAACAAAGGAGAAATAAAGGGAAGAACAGGGATGCAGCTTCAAGGGTCCTTGCTTGAAACTCTATCACTGGGGAAATGGGGAGGAAGAAGGCAACAGGAGAGTGCTCTGGGCCTCACTCGGTGTACAGGACAGAGGAAAGGTGGCCCACAGGCAGCGCCCTGAGATAACACAACCACTTCACTTTGGCCCAGGAGGTGCAAAATGAAGCAAGTGGACTTCACTCTGGTTCCCAGAAAAGGGGGAGTGACTGGCCAATGGGGAATTGCAGCAGAATGCTCTGGCTGGGAAGAAGAAGGAAGAAGGGTCCTTGTGCGCATTTCTCAGCCCAAGACACAGATGATCTGAAAGACCAGTATACAGGACTGACCTCAAGGCTCAGGGCAGAATCCATGCATGGGGCAAACCAAGACAGAAAGGCACAATCATGCCAAAACTTCCTGCATGACCCCTGGAGTCACAGGAAGAAAACAAAGCTGCAAATGCCCTTCCCCCCACCCCCACAGGCCTCTGCCCACCCAGGCTCAGAAGAAACACCAAAGAAACTACAGCTGGGAGGGTCCTGAGAGTCTGCAAAAATTGAGAAACCAGAGAATTAAAGAGATGGGGACACATGACCCATCAGAAACAGAGCTCTAAGCAATGATTATAAAAATGCTTAAGGAACTGATGATAATTTCAACAGAAAGCTAGCAAGCATTAAAGAAGACTTACAAACCATTATAAAGGACTACAGAGAGATTCTGAGTGCATTAACTAAAATGAAGAATGGAATAAAAGTCACCAAACTAGATAAAATAGAAGCACAAAGCAGTGATTACCAGGAAAAGCCAACAGAAAACACCCATTTAGAACACATAGATATGAGAATCCAAAAAAATGAGGATAGTTCGAGATTTTTCTGGGACAATTTTAAGTGGGATATCAGAATAATAGGTGTGGTGGAAGGGACAGAGGAAATTAAAGGATCGAGAAATTATCTGAAGAAATTATGAATAAAAATTTTCCTAACCTGGTGAAGGAAATAGACATATAAGTAGAGGATACACAGAGAATCCCAAACAAAATGATACCAAACAAGAACATAAGACACATCATAATTAAAATGGCAAAAGTTAATGAAAAAGAGAAAATACTAAAAACAGCAAGAAAACTGTAAGTAGTAATTTATAAAAAGACACCTATTCAATTCTCAGCTGATTTCTCCCCAGAAACTTCATAGGCCAGAAGGGATTGGCAGAAAATATTTGATGTGATGCAAACTCAGGATCTACAACCAAGAATAATGTATCAAGCAAGCCTAGCATTCAAAATTGAAGGACAGATAAAGAGCTTCTCCGATAAGGAAACAAAGAAATACATTACCACCAAAGTAGTACTACAAAGAATCTTAGAGGTACTTCTTTAAGATGGGAGAAGGAATGAAAAAATGGGTAAAATAAGGGAAAGGTATGGAGAAATTTAGTTTGATTGTTAACATAGAACCAAAAGAAACAAAGAAATAAAACTCACTGACACAATCAATAATTTATTAGTTACCGGAGGGTAAATGAGAAGGGTGTAGGGAGAAAAGGACAGGGACACCTAGAGAACTGACTCTGGGTGGTGAACACATAATACAACACATAGAAGATGTAATGTAGACTTGTACACCTGGGACATATGTACTTTTTACTAATCAGTGTCACCCCAATAAATTAAAAAATAAAGAAAGTAGACTCAAAGGACATTGCTACTTTGTGAAAAAAAAAAACAAATATGTTATTTGGATTTACTTAAATATCTTTAACAAAACATTTAAAGTAATAAGAGAAAAACCAAATATATAACTATTAAAAGCATGCAGAATGAAATAACAAACCACTAGTAAAAAAGAACACTATCAGTTTCCTGTTAGAGGTGTTTCACGTCAAATTTTGAAAGACTGAAAGTTGAAAAGACTTCCAGATACAGAAATTGATGAACATGTCAATTTAGTACATTTTTTGAGATTTTTTCCCCAGAAATATAAAGATAGAGGAAAATGATGTAAAAGTAAAATAAATTGAGAGAAAAAGAGAGAAAGTAAATAAAGAAGAATCTATGAAAACAGGATTTTTTTATTAATTTCAGTTATACAAAAGAACATAATGATTTGATATGTACACACTTCACACATTGATAACCCCAACAAGTCTACCACCCATCTGACACCATAGACAGCTATTACAATTCCACTGACTGTATTTCCTATGCTGTACTCTATATCCCATGACTATATATTTATATATATGTAGAGTACTATATATATATATATGTAAAATTATAGTTGACATTCATCATTATTCTATATTAATTTCAGGTGTACAGTGCAGTAGTTAGGCATTTAAATAATTTATACAGTGATTCCCCCCATAAGTTTAGTACCCATCTCACACCATACTAGTTTCCACAACATTATTCACTATATTACCCATACTGTACCTCATATTCCTGTTACTATTTTGTGACTACGAATTTGTACTTTCTAATGCTTTTACCATAGGAGTATCTTTTTACTTATCGTATATTTTATTATATATGTTAGTGTCATTGTAGTAATATAAAATTTTTTTCTCATTTATTTTTATTTTTCAATTACATTTGATATGCAATATTATAATGTTTTGGGTGTATTGCATAATGATGACACATTTATATAACTTACAAAATCCTTATTCTAATATATCTGGTTCCCATTTGACATCATATATATTATAGTTATTACAATGTTAGTGACTATATGCCCTATGCTGCACTTTATATTTCTGTGAATATTTTGTGACTATAAATTTGTATTTTTGTATTTCTTTCCTTTTTTCACCCAACCTTTCACCCCCCTCCATCACCTCAACAAATCTAGTACCCATCTGATGCCAGTCACAGTTATTGCAACATTATTGATTATATTCCCATGTTACACCCTAGATTCCCATAGCAAGCAATTTGTAACCACCAAACTGAACTTCCAAGTCTCTTCCCCTTATTTCACTCTCTCCCTCAACCTTTCTCTCATTTGGCAACAAACTAAATGTTTTCTATATCTATGATCTGTTCCTGTTTCACTTTTTTATTTTCTTCTTTGGGTTTTACCTTATAAGTACAGTCACCTTGCATCTGTCTTCCTCTCTTTGACACTCCACTCAGTGCAATATCTTTCATTTCTTTTGACTGGAGGTTTTAATCCATTTAAATTGAAGGTAATTATTGATGTGTACTTATTGCCATTTTATTGTTCATAATTTTGCTTTTCTTTCTGCCATCTTAAAGCAGTTCCTCTAACATTTCTTATAATACTATTTTGATGGTGATAAACTCCTTTAGCTTTTTCTTGTCTGAGAAGCTCTTAAATTGTCCTTCAATTTTGAATGCTAGCCTTGCTGGGTAGAGTAATCTTGGTTGTAGGTCCTTGCTTTTCTTCACATTGAATATTTTCTGCCACTCCCT
Source organism: Lyroderma lyra (assembly GCA_004026885.1). NCBI lineage: Eukaryota > Metazoa > Chordata > Mammalia > Chiroptera > Megadermatidae > Lyroderma > Lyroderma lyra. The sequence continues at coordinate 40,846 of PVJL010003514.1, forward strand.
TCTGGCCTGCAAAGCTTCCCTTGAGAAATCAGCTGACAGTCTTATAGGAGCTCCCTTATAAGTAACTAGTTGCTTTTTTCTTGCTGCTTTTAGAATTGTCTTTGTATTTAACCTTTGTCATTTTAATTATAATGTGTCTTGGTGTGGGCTGTTTGAGTTTATCTTGTTAGGAACTCTCTGTGCTTCCTGAGCTTGTATGTATGTTTCCTTTGCCAGGTTAGGGAAGTTTTCAGTCATTATTTCTCCAAATAGGTTCTCAATTTCTTGATTTCTCTCTTCTCCTTCTAGTGCTCCTATGATGCAAATATTATTGTGCTTGATATTGTCCCAGAGGCCTCTTAAACTACCCTGATTTTTTTGGATTCTTTCCTCTTTTTGCTGTTCTGGCTGGGTGTTTTCTGCTACCTTGTCTTTCAATTCACTGATTCACCCCTCTGCTCTATCGAGTCTGTTGGTGATTCCTTCTATTACATTCTGAATTTCAGTTATAGTATTTCAGTTATGGTTCTTTTTGTCGCTGTTGTTGTTGTTTCTATATCCTTCTTTATGCTTGTTTATCTCTCTGTTGAAGTTTTCACTAAGTTCCTTGAGCATCCTTAAAATCATCATTTTGAGTTCTGTATCTAGTAAGTTGCTTGTGTCTATCTTGTTTAGTTCTTCTGGAATTTTTTGCTATTCTTTTATTTGAGATGTATTTTTTGTTTCCCCATTTTGGATACCTGTCTGTATTTGTTTCTATGTATTAAGTAGATCTGCTATGTTTCCCAGTATTGCTGGATTGCCTTATGTGGGGCCCGGCGCTGTCTCCCTGGTCACCTGCACTGGGTGCTCCTGTAGATTCTGGTTTGATGCCAGTGATGTTTCTGGAGATACTCAGCTAAAGTCTCAGAGCACACTAATGCTGGCGACCACCTGGGGCCTGCAAACTTAATTAGTTTTCCAAGGAAAACTGCAATGTGGGAGGGGCTGACTGCTCATCAGAGAAAGTGCCTCTGGCACTGGCGGAGTTGGGTTAGGTGAAGTCCCAATAAGTCAGCAAGGTGGAGCAAGTAAAACTCAACAGACCAATCAGGTTCAGATTTGGCCATGTGGAGATGGATGCAACACAGGAAAGATGATGCCCACCAACCAACTGCATGGAAGAAGGATGCACTTAGGAAAAATGATGACTGTCCTCCAGCCCTCACTTCAAAGCCACACTCCTCAGTCTGTCCCCTACATGACTCCAATGTTCCTTGAGTCCCTACCCCCTCTGCCATAGCCCAGGGTTAGTACCTGGGAGTGACTGAGTCTGTGTGACCACTTTTAGAGGATGTCTGGGTATTTTGGAGCCTTCCCTCCCAACTGGATGGTTGGAGTTCCCACTGTTTTTCACAGTCAGATATTGTGGGGCTCCTCTTTTCAGCATGAGTGCTCCAGGCTAGAGAGCCTATTCTGGTGCTGGGGTCCCTCATTTTACTGCGGGTAACCTCCACAGCTGAGATATTCCTCTTGATTCTCTATCACTACCAGAGTATTGGCTCATTTCGTTTCTGTCCCCCTCCTACCAGTCTTGCCATGGCCTCCTTTTTTTTGTATCTTTAGTTATAAAGCTTCTGTTCAGCTAGACTTCAGATGGTTTTCCATGTTGGTTGTTCAATAATTTAGTTGTAATTTTAATTTGTTTGCACAACAAAGCAGGAACAGTGTTCACCTACTTTGCCATCTTGGATCTCTCCTCTTGGATCTGATCTCATTGTAGTAATATAATTTATTCACAACTAAGATAACCAGGTTGATAATGTGCATGTCTTCCTTAATCATAGTACCCACAAGGGAGACAGTTCTTTAAGTTGTAAACCTCCCTTTTCTCCTACTTATATGGAAAAAATTTTTTTAGAGGTGACAAATAATTTTATTGATATAACCAAGGTTCCTAAATCTTACCACTATTAACATTTTAGGCCAAATGAGTCTTTGTTTCGGGACCTATCTTGTGCATTTTGGAATTTGTTGCAGCATTCCTGGCCTCTACCTAATATATTTAGATTAGAGGGAGCACTTTTTCCCTCTCTGAATCATATGTACTCTGCAGAGACAAAATTGTACTTGATTGAGAACCCTTGGCCTAAATTATCATTAAAAATAATGTGGAGCTCCATAGACTCTTAGAATATTTCCTTCAGTTCCCTATGACTACAGTGAATCTGTGAACCTATAAAAATCTTAAATTATGAAGGTATATAGTAATCTAATAGAGTGTGGTACAGGAGAAAAGTTAGAATACATAGTCTTGCTCTGTAAGATGAGGAAAGCCTGGAAAGAGAAAGACTGTGTGTGTGAGAGAGAGAGAGAGAGAGAGAGAGAGAGAGAGAGAGAGAGAGAGAGAGTGTGTGTGTGTGTGTGTGTGAATAAAATGTTGTTTGACTTGAAAACTATATTAATCAAATGATTGAGTTACCACCTTCTAGAAATTAGAAAAAATTGAACTGGAGGTGTTGTAGTCTTATCACTCAGAAATCCTGTGTAGAACTGCTAAAGACATTTTTCCAGTTGTAATGGAATTACTGATTTGGGATAAGAATATATCTATTCTAAAACTTGAAAGAAAATTAAGCAATTGAGTACTCAATCTAAGGGGCCAAATCGCTGCCTACTGTTTCCTCTTGGAGTGATTCCATGTAATATTTGCACATTTTAACAATTTTTAATTTACTAACTTAAATACTTAAAGCCTAGAGCCAACAATGCAAAAATATTTACCCAAAATGAAAAATGCAAGCCTGTCATCATTTTAAGAAAGAATGTTTGTAGTTATGGCATATGTCTTCCTTCATTTTTACATAATACATTTATTCTTTGAATTGTGCTAAAGATTTAACACTGCAGTTTTACATGCATAATATCAGATACAAGGGCTTTTTTGTTATTTCTGAACACAAACATTTATGAAGTAATATTAGATGTCCGTATTGTGTTATTTTCCCACTTCTCATTCTTCACTGACGAGTAAACAGAGCACTACATGAATTATAGCTATTAATTTCTTTATAAAGTTATGGCACTGTACTAAGATCTTCATAGATTTATCATCAGAGATTCCCATTTCTCTTATATGTTCACACGCAGGTTCTCAAAATCCTTCATTTGGAAATGCTCATTAAAGAAATATCAAAGCTATTTCTACATTAAGAATGAAATATATAAAACCAACCTGGTTTCTTCTTTTTCTTTTCATACTCTGATTTAAACATTATTTAAACATTATTTGCCTCTAAAATCTTGTGCAACTATTTAAATGTTGAAACTAAATAATCATTTTTGTTTAAAAACAAGTAAAACAAGTAAAACCTTTAGATCAAACATGATGTATTATATTGACATAATAAATGTGGACATTAATTAAAGAGCAGCAGAATCCAGCAGAGAAGTTTGCCCTCCATCTGCTTGACTTGAGGTAATAACAATGTTCCATTAACCCAAACTGACAGATTTTCTAGGGTTTGAGTTCATCTCTAAAGTTGCTTCTCCTGGTATGAATAACCATATGTGTGATATCATTCATAGCATGCTATGTGAAGTAAAATTAATTGCTTATTTGTTTTCCATTCTGTCTTCCTCTAGAGCTCTGTGTTATATGTGACCCTTCAAATTTTTACTAGTTTACCACCCATACATGTTTCAGTACAAAGTACCTAGGCCCAATATGAAGTCCTAAGTTTGCCAAAAGGAAATTACAGAAAGCCGCGTTATATCCACACTAAGAAAGGAACTAAACTAGCAGAAGTGAAATACAGCAAGGCAATCATTTATTCTATTATCTGAGTTAAATAGGAAAGCAGAAGCATGTTAAAACTACCACATATTCTGTACAAAAAGGAAAAGGACTTACAGAATTTTCTAAATAACAAATTATGAAGATGAGTGATCTTGTCCCAGAACTGAAGCTTAACTCTTTGACTCTGTTCATATCTAGCATATATATATTAGTTAATCAAGGAAACTGTTTTCCTCTTCCATCTCATTATAGAAAAACATCAAAAGCTTTCCACCAGAAGCAGGCACCCAGGAGGCATTTTCCTTTGTCACAATACAGTATTCACAGTCTCCCTGATAGGAGCGCTAACTCTCTTGGTAGCCTTAAAGCACAACAGTGCAGTTATGCATTGTGCTTCTTCCTCTCCTCCCCTGGAATTGTTGCTTCACTGTAATAGGAAACATTCCTCCCAATTATCCAAGTTCCTCAAGTCCACAGAGCTGACCCCCATGACTTTAGAACAGACTCACTGTTTGGAGTCATTAATCCGAGATTATAAACATGGAGGGAGATTCATGAGAAAAGGATGAACTCATGGATCCTAAAACACAACGGCACGCAATGTTTTCTCAGGGGTTTTGTGCATGCGGCTTTGTGCATGCATACATGTATGTGATGTTTGTGTGGGTGTGTATGTGGTATTTGGGGGGAGGGACAAGGGTTTCATTTTAAATCCTTCCTCCTTCCTGAGAGGATTTTGCTCCTTGTCTTTTGAACTGCCATTATCCTCTGGCTTGTTTTTAGTTGAAGTGGTCAGAGACATGTGAGGTCAGACAATTATTTTCGCAAACTCATCCTAGAGAAAGTGCCACATACCTCATTGCTGAATATCAGTAAGATCACCTTTGAAATACTCCCCTTGAGAAGCTATGCACTGAAATCAGTGCCTAGTTCACCCTTCAAAGCAATTTTGGAGCTCTTACTCTGGAATAGTCATCAGAGATGTTGTCACGCCCAAAATCTGACAATTAAGTTCACAAACTTGCCATCATGAATTTAATGTTGGCAGCACTGTAAGGAGTTGTATGTTCAGTGCTGCTAACATACATACATTGAGGCAAGTTTGTGAACTTAATTGTCATATTTTGGGCGTGACAACATCTCTGATGGCCATTCCAGAAAAAGGGTTCCAAAATTGCTTTAAAAGGTAGACTAGGCACTGGTGTCAGTACATAATTTCCTAAGAGGAATACTTCTAAGGTGACCGTAGTGATATACAGCAATGAGGTATATAGAACTCTTTTTAAAATGAGTTCACAGAATTAATTGCCCAACCTCATATATTGCAATAGTGTGTCAGGATTACTTTTTCTCTGTGTGTTTACTGGGACAACAGATTTCAGAAGGCAACATTGTGATGGAGCAGTGTAAAAACTGGACAGGTCAGACTTGTAAGCTTTTGTCCACTAGCCAATGCCAAAATTTAATTTCAAATTGTTTACCTTTCTTGTAAACCTGTCTCCTTTTATTTTTTTTAATTGGAAATGACAGTGAAACACCATTGGTGACTGTTTAAGTCAGAATCACTGAGATATATTTATGTAAATTTAAAGCATTACACTTTGATTCTAGAGATCATCTTAAAGGTTTTGATGTTCTGGGTCTTGAGTTCTACAAAGCTTTTCTTTTCTTTTTTTATTTAAATCTCTGGAGGAAAGGAGGAAACTGCATGAAAATAGACACCTATATTCCATACTGCTCTATTTTTAAGCTAATGTAATTAGGAATCTTGCACGTTTTTTCTGGGTGTGAACTTAATATATATCCAAGTCTTACATCTTCCCCAGAGATCTGATTAAATCTTCTGAGATCTTTTCAGAAGCTAAAGAGAAAGAGCATCCTCGATCTGCTTGATTTTCATACTATAATACATAGAAAATTAAAACATTCTTTTTGTTGCTGGAATTGGCTTTGTAACAGACAGCATGCTTCTTCCTTGGTCTGGAGCTCTGATGTCAGTGTGAATTAAAATATCCTCGCATTCGTTCCCAGCCTCTGCTGCTTTGCTGTTTCCTCATAAAGATTATACATTAGCAAATGAAGAAAGGAATTAGTGATGCTCTCTCATTTTCTGCCTTCCCACAGATGGTGATAAATTCAAATTCAGACTCCATTAAACCTGAGTAGAGAAACCCAGCATGTGGCTGGACTAATGGAAAATCCTGGCTTTGGAATAATGGGAATTACAACCGACAGCTCTTCTACACCACAAAAAAGATGATATATCCTTATTGACAGTGTCGCATTTGAGTCCAGAAGGCTGATCTGATAGTTCATTCCTGGCACAATGGAAGCTAAAAGCCCCCTGGGTGTTTTCTTGGCCACACCACTGTAATTTTTGTCATATGAACTTTCTATTACAATTCATTTTACAAATCTCGTATAAATTGAGGAGAGCAAGAGAAATGGAAGGGAGGAGAAAGAAAGAGGGAGCTTTATTTTGCCTCCAGGCATACTTTCATTCTTTTTCTTTCTTGGTTTAAAGGACAAATAAAATTTGACATACAACAGTATTTTCAGCCAATTCAGTATTTTGAATGCTGACAATTTTGGCCCAAGTTCTTTTAGCAATCCTAGACAAGTTCGTCTGAGGAAGTTTCTGTTTAAAAGATGCATAGATTGCCCTGGAGGTGTGATGCCTGATGTTTCACTAGAATTCATGCAGGAATCCATCATTTGTATATATTTTTTATCCTTTTTTCTTAGCACCACCTTCCTTTTAAAACTCCAATGTTATTTGCAAAATAATAATAATAATAATTTGGTCACAATGATCTGAAAAAGCATTTGCATGTTCAAATACTTAGAACATCGTATTTTCAATAGACCTCCAAGTTTCTGAAAATATAACAAGGAGTTATCAAAATACTTCATTGTATTCATCGTCTGTCAGCAGTTTAAACATATTATATTAAGATTAATAATCATACTTTGCACTTAGCATTTTTTTTTTGAGAACTGTTCATACTTTTTGAAACTGAACTGAATCATTGACACTTTTCACACAAGCACTCTTCTGGGCTAAAAAAAAAAGTGGGGAAATGGTCAAAAGACAGAAGAAGTTTGGAGATGGGCTAGAGGACTTAACTTTTAATGCAGAATTTTTTTTCAGCCAATTAATCTCACTCACTTTTGATTTTTTAACTTGTTGAGTCAGAGCTCTGTTCTAACCATCCCATTTTCATTGCCCAGTTCGAAGTTTAGAAATTGGCTTGTAACTGAAAAATAGACCTACTAGCCTGGAAATGTGAGCCTGAAGAAAAGGGATCTTAGGGCCTTACAGAAGAGGAATACAGCCCTGATTAGGCCATAACAGATAAGGACTTGTATTATTATCATTTTCTTAACAAGAGTGAACTGAAAATTGATATAAATACTTCCCTGTAACAAGTTGTGTGTATGTGAGTGTGTCTATGTGGGTTTGAGAGAGATAATATATCACACGTATATTTATAGAGTTCTCATTACATATGGATTTCATCATTTCTAATTAGCTTGTCTTTGTTATGATGTTCTGAATTAAAGAACTGTTCCAGATATTTGTCTTATGTGGATATCCACAGCTGAAAGGCAGACAGTGAATCACTATCACATTGAAGAAGGGGCAAGTCACTGCCAGAAAGAAACTCACAGTGGATGTTACAGCAGGAAACAATTATTTGTATCTGAGCATACTAGAAAAATAAAATATGGTTATGAAATATGGTTATCTTTAAATAGTTTTGTCATGTGAAAGCACTAACCACTATGCACAGATTGTCAGCAAAGTCAAGGAAAACTCAGAAGTCATTACAGAAATGTAAGAGACTATTAATCAGTTCTTTATACATATTTTGGAGACTACCATTGTTGCCTACAGCCATAACTTACTACGGAAACAGACATAGAAAACTTAAAATACAATATAAAAATATTATCAATTTGTATTTAAAAAATTGTAGTAACTTTTATTGATTGCTTAGCATATGCTGGGCTTTGTTCATTATATTAAGATTTGCAATAGCTTTTTAATATCACCATTTTCCAGAAGAATAAACTGTTACTTAAATTTAGGTCATTTTAGGAAGATCACTTTATTTGAGTGGGGTATGTTGGGATTTGAATTCAGGACTGACTGCCTCCAAAAAAACAGGGAAATCTTATTTATATAAGGGTATTGATTCTCAAAATATGGTTCTTAAACAAGACACATCAGCATTATCTGTAAAGGTACTAGAAAGGCAAATTCTCAGGTCCCAATCCAGACTTATTGAATTAAAAATTCTGGGACTGTGAGCCAGAAGTCTGTTTTTAAAAACCTTCCAGAGTATTCTGATGTGCACTAATGTTTAAGAACTACAGTTGTATGTTGGCAAGGTCGTTAAGGAAAGAAATCCTTGTACAGTGATGGTACAAGGATTTATAAATTGGTATAGCTTTTTGGAAAATGGTATGGAGAATTCTAAAAAAAATAAAAATAGAACTATTATACCAAATGATCTAGCAGTCCTATTTCTGAGTATATATCCAAAGGAAATGAAATCAGTATCTTGTAGAGATATCTGCACTCTCATGTTTATTGCAGCATTATCCACAATAGCCAAAATATAGAAACAACCTTAAGCATAATCTTTAATGGAAAAATAAATACAAAATATATGAATATTATTCAGCTGTATCTGAAATAGAAGAAAATCCTACCATTTGCAACAACATAGATGGAGCTAGAAGACATTATGCTAAGTGAAATAAATCAGACAGAGAACGACAAATACTATATGATCTCATTTATATTTGGAATATGTATATATATATTATATATATATATATATATATCTGTCTGTGTGTGTGTGTGTGTGTATTCTTATATTCTTACATCTGGAATTCTGTCACCAAGAAATCTATGCAGACTACATCATGGAAACAAATAGAAAGGTTAAATAGGAAAAAAAGTGACATGGGATCAAGTTAGGACAAGAGAAATAAAAAACAAACTGAAGTTAAGTAGAAGCAAAATCTGTGGACCAGCAAAATCAACCAACCAATTGAGAGAGAAGAAATGAGTAAACAGGAAAATGGAAGTAGAAGAACCATAAAGAGAACTGAAATGGCACTGATGTGGGAAAAGTCAAACTGTGAATCTTTACAGCTGCTGCAAAAACTTGGTGACTCTCCAGTTGTAGCCCAACCCATAATCCCAACAGTAAATATCCCTTTTGCCTAAGTTTGAGAGTGTCTTTCTTTCCTTTCAGCCAAAATCAATACCAAATCCAGAATAAAGAGTGTTTTATTCTGGGATACCAATTATTAGACTAAAATATATATGATTTGTTAAAACAATTTGTTCAATACTTTTGGAAAAGAGTGAGTGCATATACTTTTTTTTACATGGTTTCATTTTCAATTATTTATTTATTTTTTCCCACCCAGCATTTATTTGTTTCATTTTGGCCTGGGGCTAATAGCTAAAATATTTCTCTGCAGATGGGCTTTAGGAAAACATTGATATGAATTAAGGCACTTGTGCAAATCTTTTAGTCAATCCCTTCTCTCTACTCTATTACTCATACTTGGGCCTCACTGCACCTGCTAACTCTGAGACCAGTGCTTCATGCTGGTGCTAAGTGACCAACTGATCCCCAGGTCCCCACAGTCTTCTGAAGATTTCTGGGCTGAGTTTTTCAGCTTGTTTCATTCATCCATGAGCTCCTAGCTACTTTCCATTATGTATAAATTTATTGAGATATTTAATTTTTGACTCATTCAACTACACTTCATGACTCTCTTCACTATTAATGATTTTATTCATCGATAGACTACTATATTTTATTTTAGTGGTGCTTCTGGAAAGCAAGGCAGAAAATAGTGGGTGATCCAGTATTATAATTGAAAAAATTGTGAATTCATTAATAATAAAAGAGAGATAGAAATAGTGTACTGAATATCCAAGTTGGCTTCAATTCAAAAGAGGTAAGATTTTTTAAAATGGTTTTACAAATTACTGTGTATACTTGGATAGTTAAAATTATAATAATAGTTGTTTTATGTTCATTTGGAAGGAGAAATAAATATGTATTCTCCAACATTCTTAAAATTATTAAATCTCTCCCTCTCCTTTTTCTTAAATTTCTATTAATTAAATATGTGAGAAAGCTCATAACTTTCTCTAGAAATCCACAAGGTACAAAGTCAGTCTAATCAAACTATGCATTATGACCAATTAGTGAGTCATATAATTTAAGTGGTAGCAATCAGTATTAATTAATAAAATTATTAATTCTTACTAATAAAATGAAATAAAATGCACTGGAATAGAAATAAAATATACCATATAAAATACTGTTTTGTCAAACTTTTGCTTCTGTTTTTGTACAGCAAGTTGTGTACACGTGCATGCATGAAGTTATGTGTTTGTGTGTAAGATCCACACTTTTTGACTTATGCTACAACATGTTTTGATACAAATATAAAAAATGTATTTCTTCCCTGGATTTTAGGTCATGGTAACAAGCTTAAAACATTACCCTGGTCTCTATAATACCAAAGAAAAGGGGAAATACAATACATGTTTATTGGTACCAAGTTGTATGTACAGTGCTACCAACGTAAGCACACAGTGGCAAGTTTGTGACCTTAACTGTCAGATATTGGATCTGATAATAGCTTTGATAACCATTCCAGAAAAGGAGTTCCAAAATTGCTTTGAAGGGTGGACTAGGTGTTGGCATTGGTGCATCACTTCCCAAGGGCAGTACTTCAAAGGTGACCATAGTGATACTCAGCAATGAGGTATGTAGCACTTTTTCTAGGATGAGTTCACAAAACTAATTGTCTGACCTTGTGTGTGAGGTCCAGAATTATTTTCTGGAGTGCAAGCTCCTTGTAGTATAGGCTTTCTCTGCTAGGTGAGTGTTCTAGGAACCCATCTGCATTAAGGCACCAGCTGGTTTTGTTGTGAGAGTCTGTTTTTGGCTTCAGTGAATTTATTTTGAAGACTCTTTAAAGCATGTGCCATTTCATGATGGGTTATTTACACAAACAATGTGCAGCATGGCAATGCACCTGCCTACACCACACTGAGTGTTCAGCAGTTTTTGACAAAAAAAAACTGCATGATCCCCATGCTCCACTCTCTCTATTCAAGGGATCTCAACCCTGGGGACTGTTTTGTGTTGTTTCTCTGGATGAAAAAAGTCCTCAAAGGAAAATGTTTTGCAATAGGCATCAAAATTAATGAGTTAAAAAACTGTTTTGAGCAGTGAAAAAAGGCATCTCAATAGGTGTATTGCATCAAACAAAGAGGTCTTTGCAGGTCACTGAAGTTTAAACTTGTAACAATAAATACACAATTTTTTATAAATAAATTCTTGAGGTTTTTTTTATCCTCCTTCATATTTCCTATGCTGTATATTTCTTGTATATCCCTATGACTATTTTGTTTTATACCTTGAAATTTGGATCTCTCATTTCCCTTCAACTTTCACTCCTTTTAAAATTTTCAATTACAGTTGATGTTCAATATTATTTTGAATTAATTTCTGGTGTACAGCATAGTGGTTAGACATATATAATTTAAAAGTTGATCACCCTGACCAACCTAGTAATCACCTAGCACTATAAATAGTTTTTACCAAATTATTTACTATAGTCCCTACACTTTACTTTACATCCCCATGACTATTTTATAACTACCAATTTGTACTTCTTAATCTCTTCACCTTTGTATCATGTCCTCCAACCCTCTCCCATCTATCAACCCAACAAATCTAGTATGTATCTGACCAGCATATAATCAGAATTACAAGATATTTAAATTTCTCATAATTATACTCTTAGTTTGACTGGATTTCCTGTATTGAGATGTTTAATTGAGACCAACATTCTGTTCAGGCTCCATACCTACACTAGACAACTTCTCTGTCCCTTAACATATATAAATCTAGAGTCTGAAGTTCTTAAATTGAATATTTCTTTACCAATTTTCTGAGTAACCTTCACACTATCCTCCATAACAGTTTACATTTTCACCAGAATTGTACAAGGATTTCCTTTTCTCCATAGCATCTCCAGCACTTGTCTTATTGATGATAGTCATTCTAATAAGCATAAGGTGGTATTTCATTCTGATTTTCATTTGCATTTCTCTAATAGCTAATGAAGTTGAACACTTTTTAACATATCTGTTGGCCATTTGTATGTATTCTTGACCTGACAATCCCCTTTTTGCTATCTACCTCAAAAATTTGAAAACCTTAGTTCACAAAGACTTATATACCCCAATGTTCATAGCAGTGATGTTCATGGTGGCCAAGCCATGGAAAAAAACAAAATATCCTTTGAAAGATGACTGGATAAAGAAGCTGTAGTATATATACACAATGGAATATTTCTCAGCTATAAGAAAAAATTATTGAAAACATAGATGAATCTTGAGATCCTCATGCTAAGTGAAATAAACCAGACAGAAAAAAACCAAAAACAATATGACTACACTTATATATGGAAAATAAAACTAAAAGCAATGAAGAAACAAAAACTCATGGACACAGTCAATAATCTAGTGGTTACCTGAATTTAAACTTTTTACCACCTGAATTGTTTGCATGCTTATTTCCATCAATATTACCTCATATTAGAATAATATGTTAGGTATAATAAAATATTAGACCTCTGAAAGCTCAGATCCACATGAAAAGTGCACTCAATAAACCATAAGATATAGTCTACTGTCTTTAAAGAATAGCATTATATCAGAATATGAAGATGTCATAACAACACTGTACACACACAATAAAACAAATAGGTAAAAAAAAAATAGACCATCAAGATGACACCCTGGTGACAGAAAGAGAACTGACTCTGGGTGATGAACATATAATCTAAAATATAGATGATGTACTGTACGAATTGTACACCTGGAACCTATGTAATTTGTACCAATGTCACCCCAATAAATTTAACAAAAAAGAATTTGAAGACTTCTTGCTCCTCAGAAACACAGACTCAATATCCTTCAGCTACAAAAAAGTAATATGTGTGTATCTAATATTGTAAAATATGCATGTAAATATCAAAGAGCAAAAGGAATTCACCGTGCATTCATGTAGAATCAACTATATGTAAAAAAAAAAGAAAAACAACAGAAATATTTTTTATTTTCAAAAAGAGAAAATTTTGCAATCAATAAGGAAAAAATCTACCTTTTATTCATAACAATTCCAAAAAAATTCTGAATGTTACAGAAAACTATTTCTAGTATAGTAATTCACACAGAATCTAGAACTGGAAACCCCTAGAATCCACCTCCTCCGGTTGCTAACTCTATATATTTTTGTTCAAGTTACTTCGTTATTTGTACCACAACTTCCTTATCTATAAAATGGGTATAAAATAGAACTGAAAAAGAGAGAAGTATGTTCTACCAGTTGGTAGCTAGCTTGTTGCTAGGTCTACATTCAAAGCTGGCTGTGGTGTTCGCCTATTGAACCAAAACAAACAAAACAAAACAAAAAAAAGAGAAGAAGAAAAAAAAAAGTAAAAAAAAAAAAAAGCCAGTGGAAGGCTCCTCATACATACATACTACCAAACTGTGCCCTAGAGAGTTTATACCAATTATCGCTCCTCCAGCAGTCACTGTGACTTCTATCTTGCTTAGATTTAATTGCTACCTATCACTAATTATATTGACAAAAATGGAAAATTTTAATATTTACTAATAATATAAAAACAACTGCTGGTATTTTGTCACTATTAGAAATTTAGACATTGTTTGACATGTTTACTTATTACATAGTTTTTCTTTGATAATTTGCCTTGTTTTATTGTTTACACAATTTTATTTATTGTGATTGTTTTTATGTTTACTCCTAATGTATAGTGATAGCAACTGGCTTAAACAGTGTCTATACAATAATTTCACTAAAGGTTATTGTAATCATACTTTCCTTTCAGTTGTAAAAACATTTAATAGACGAATCATCTTAAGCAAAACTTCAAAGTGTTTTAAGTTTTAATTTATTAGATCTTTGTGATATCACCTCTTATTTTTTTATATTAGGTCAGCATATTAGGGTTTAATTAAATGTAGCTTCTAAAGGTTTTGAATTTTAGCTCTTGGAAATTTGTAAAGTCTCAAAAATAACTGAGCTTTTTAAAATAGTTCTTAATGAAAGTTATGCATAAATTCAACCTTATCATCTTCCAATGTTTTAGTTTTAGTTATTCTTTTTTCTATTTTAAGTCTTTAACTGGAATAGAATATTTTTGTTGCATGGTAATAAATTATTGATCAAAATTTCTTTCCTTTATAATAACCAGTTCTCTATAAATAATTTTTTAAAGTTATATTTTTCCAAATTATTTGAAATATCATTTTATGATACACTACACAAATCTCTCATGTACACACACACACACACACACACACACACACACACTTTGGTTTGCTTTTTTAGTAATAGCTAATAAATTTGAACAATTTTTCATATATCTGTGTGTTTGTCCTCATGCTAGTATGATACGTTCAGTAATCATATGATATATTTTTAATATTTTCATTTATTTAAAATTATTTTGCCTTTTGGATAACTTTATTCTCCAAGATGCATTTAATAAAATACATTTTGCTGGGACCCAAATAAGAATTACAGCATATGAGTGTTTTTTTTATTTGGAGATTTTATATATACATAATTTTAAATTAACTTTCTAAAATTTATACTTCTTGTATTACAAATATGTAATTTTTATTTCAGATTTTAAATTTATCTTAAGATACATATTAACCTAACTTTTGTTAAAATCTGAGCTGGGTATTTTAATAGTAAATTTTGATAAAGTATTTAAGGTGTGATTTCTTCAGCCTAAGTCTTAAACTTTTGAATAAATACAGAAAAACAGTGTTACTTACTGAATAAAGAATTCTATTCTTTGGCAATTTAAACTTTCTCTTTAGTGTTAAGAGTAAGAGATATTAATAATTCTCAAGGTAATAAACACATTCAAACACATAGCAGAGCAAGGTTTTAGTCTACTGTGAAGTATTTCAGTATATTAGTATAAAGCTTTGTTATAAAACACTATTGAGAGATCCAAGATGGTGAAGCAGATAAACACTGTTCCTTTTTATTCCATGAACACATTAAAATTACTATTAAATTATAGAACAATCAACCTAGAGAACCATCTGAAGTCTAACTGAACACAAGTTTTATAACTGAAGTTATAAAGAAGTAACATCACTACTCATAGGAGGGGTAAGATGCAAAATGGGCTAGCCCCAAACTTCCATGTGGCAGTTCGGAATAAGGAGGGGATAACTTGGCTGTAGATGTTCTCCCCTAAAAATTTGGGATCCCAGCCACACATGAGGCCCCTGGCCCAGAATATTGGTCTCGTGAAGAAAAACCTACAACATTTGTCCAGATGAAATGGAAGGCTGCAGGAAACCCAAATATCCTCCTAAAGTGCCCTCATACAGACTCAGTCACTAGTGAACATTAACCCTAGGATCCTCCAGAAGGACAGTGATTCATGAGACATTAGAGGCATGTGGGGGGCATACTGAAGTGTGTGGTTTTGGGGCAAGGGCTGGAGAACAGTCACCACTTTTCCTGAGTGGGGTCCTCTTCCCATGCAGCCAGCAGGCAGGTGCCATCTTTCCTTTGTTGTGCCCTTCCCCACACAAACAAATCTGAACATGATGTGCCTTGTGAGCTCTGCTTGTTCCACCTTTCTTACTCAGTGGGACTCTACACTACCCAACTTCATCCATTCCAGAGGCTCTTCCTCCAGTGAACAGCCAGCTCCTCTTGCATTGCAATTTTTCTTGGAAAACTAGAAGTCCACAGGCCCAAGGTGGGTGGCCACTGGCCTTACTGTCCTCTTAAGCTTTTGCTGAGTAAATCCAGGCACAGCACTGGCACCAAACCAGAATCTACAGAAGCACTCACTGAAGGTGACCAGAGAGACTGCCAGAACACTTACTAATAAGGCTATCTAAAAATACTAAGAGACAAAGCAGATCTACTTAATACATAGAAACAAACACAGAAAGTTATCCAAAATGAGGAAACAAAGAAATATCTTCCAAATAAAGAAAGAGCACAAAAATTCAGAAAAAGAACTAAACAAGATGTAAGTGAACAACCTACCACATACAGAGTTCAAAACAATCAGAGAGTTCCCTGATGGTGTAGTGGCTTAAGGCTTCGGTGTTGGCACTGTCAGCGCTGTGGCCTGGGTTCGATTCCCAGCCAGGGAGCTACCCACATACCAAAAAGAAAAAAAACAAAAACAATCATAATATTGTTCAAGGAATTTAGTAAATACTTCAACAAAGAGATAGCAAGCATAAAGAGGAACATGGCAACCATAAGAAAGAACCAGTCAGAAATCAAAAACACAATAACTTAAATGAGGAATGCAATACAAAGAATCACCAGCAGACTGGATGAAGCAGAGTTTGGATCAGCAATTTGGAAGACAGGGTAGCAGAAAACACCCAATTGGAACAACAAATAGAGAAAATAATCCAAAAAAATGAGAATCGTTAGAGATCTTTGGGACAACATTGAGCATAACAATGTTTGCATCACAGGTTACCAGAAAGAGAAGAGAAAGAGCAAGGGATTGAGAACCTATTTGAGGAAATAATGACTGAACACTTTCCTAACTTGTCAAAAAAGTATAAACATACAAGCCCAGAAAGCACAGAGATTCCCAAACAAGATGAACCCAAACAGGCCCTCACCAAGACAGATTATAATTAAAATAACAAAGGTTAAAGACAAAAAAAAAATCCTAAAAGCAGCAAGAGAAGGGCAACTGGTAACTTATAAGGTAGCTCCCATATAACTGTCAGTTGGTTTTCCAACAGAAATTTTGAAGGCCAGAAGGGATTGGTAGAAAATATTTTCCAATACATAGCAAGGACCTATAACCAAAATTACTCTACCTAGCAAAGCCATCATTCAAAATTGAAGGAGAGATCAAGAGCTTCCCAGACAAGAAAAAGCTACAAGAGTTCATCATCACCAAAGCAAGTTAGAAAGACTTCTTTAAGATGGGGGAAAAATGCAAAATTATGAATAAAATGGCACTAGATACATATCTATCAATAATTACTTTAAACTTAAATGGACTAAAAACACTAGTCAAAAGACATTGGGGGCATTGTGCTGAATGGAGTATCAGGCAGAGAAAGACAGACGCAATTTGATTTCACTTACATGCGGAATCTAAAGAAGAAAATAAACAAACAAAACAAACACAGAGATACAAAAAACATTTGGGTGGTTGAAAGATGAGAAGAGTGCCTTTCGTGAGGAATGTTTTTCATGTGGGAAGCTATGCATGTGTGGGGCAGAGGGTATGTAGGAAATCTCTGTACTTTCCTCTCAATCTTGCTGTTAAACTAAAAATGTTCTTTAAAAGGTGTTAAATAAATACAGACAAAGAACATATTTGTAAAGAATATATTTGATATAATACTTATATTCAAAATATATTTTTTAAATCATAATAATAAAAAGACTCAGGTTTTAAAAGACCCAAAAGATTTGATATGTCATCAAAGACAGGCAAATGACAAAACAAGCACATGAAAAAATGCTCGATGTCATTCCTGATTCATCAGGAAAATACAAATGACAACAATGGGATTCTGCTACACATCTTATAATGGCTAAGAATGCAGAGCAGTTGGAGCTTTTATGCATTGTCTCTGGGAATGCCAAATAATACAGTCACTGCAGAAAATATCCTAGCAGTTTCTGATGAAAATAAAACATACACAACAAATATATTTCTGACTCAATCTGACTCCTACATATTTATACAAGAAAAAATAATACATGTCCACAAAAATATCCATACACAGTGGTTATAGTGACTTTATTCATAATTATTAAAAACTAGATGCAAGCCTAATGTCCATTACTAGTGAATGAATGAACAGATTGAAATACCTCTATACAATGGAATATTACCCACCAATTTATCATAAATAAAAAGAAATTAACATGAAAAATGAAGGTGAATCTTAAAGTATCATCTTAAGTGAAAGAAGTTAACACAAAAACCACACACTCTATAATTTTATTTTTATAACATTTTAGCAAACACAAACTTATAGGCACAGAAATCAATCAGATCAGTAGATACTAGGGTCTGAGGGGAGAGGAAGAGAATTGATCATAAAGAGTAATGAGTGAATGTTTTAGGGTAGTGAAAATATTTTACATTTTGATTCTTGTGGCTACAAACTTAGCATGTTTGTTAAAACTCATAGAACTGGGTCTTTTAATATATGTAAATTTTAGAGCAATAAATCTGACCTTTAAGAAAGCACAGATTTTGATTTAGAAAGAGCTAGACTGATACCTTGGAAAAAGATACAGACTTTGTAACCTCAGAAGCATTTCTTAAGTGTGTAATGTTAGTATACTTCTCTTTATATTGGGAATGATAGTAGTGTATTCAAAGTTCTTGGCACAGAGCCTCCTTCTGAGTGTTAGTTATTATGCAAAGATGCAGATGATCATTATCCTACATATTGAGAGAAGTGAAAGTGGTAATGGGACAGAGGTAGTGGGTACAAATATAATCCCTTTCTAGGATGAACAGGAAAAACCCATGCACTCCCAACTTCCGAGGCCAAAATTATCTTATTAATTTGATTCAAATGGAAGATTCTCACAGCTTACAGAAAGTAATTTTAAGTTTCATTGCCAACACAGGAAAAATATAAACTATAAATACACATGTGTGTATCATATACAGTTTGTTAATTGGAGTGTGAATGCAGTAGAAAGAGGGTATGAGTAATCAGTGGCTTAAGCCAAATTTAGTTTAGTCATATCCTTATTCTACCAATATACCTCAGCTCAAATGTTATCACTGAAGCTGTTTCCAACTTGAATTGCTCCAAAGCATTATTCTTGTGCTAAATGGGTGAAAATTGGGTGGTAGTTCACTTCTGCAGCTAGATAGGCAGTATCCTTTATGTTTTATTTATTTACAGCATCACTTAAGCCAATGCATAACTTCATATGGATTTACAAAGCTAATGTCACAATTTGTGAAACAAATTTATGCTGGGAAATAAACAGTTGACACAAGGAAATATATTTTGTATAGAGATAATTTCTAGAGATCATGTGATTAATTAAAGAGTAAGCCCACATAAGCTATTTGATTGCCACATAGAACTACTAACACTAAAGTATTAACTACTTTTGGGGACTCTTTACCGGACATTTTGTTTTAAATTAACTCTGATTTGATAAATCTATCTCCTCAAGTGCAATTAAGTACTGGAAAATCTTCTGCCTTTCCTAGAATCTGAAAACAGAACAAAAATCTAGTTATGGATAATCTAATCAAGCAACAAATTTGGGGTACAGACCTAGATTCTCTGTTTCCCAAATTCATATTTTTGTGTTTGCTTTCTGTTATACTTTGCCACTTTTCTTTGAGAGAGGGATAGTATATATTGATGTGTGGTTACAAATATTTTTTAAAAATCCAAGGATTCGAATGTTGGACCACTAGCTATGTCTACCGTATATACATATACAAATATGTGTTTATAAATTAGCATTTAATGACAATGAATTAAGAGTCTCAGTGTCTGTGGTATGCCTACTCTTGTCCATAAATCATAAACAATGTGACTAAGCAGTGGTTGGTTTGAAGTACAATTGTATGTTAAAAAGAAGTGGTCATCGCAAATCAATCAAGTGAACTCACTCTGAGATTCTGATGCAAGCCAATATAGATATGTTATTTAAGTTATAAAAATAAGCCATCCATATATTAGTTTTAATTATGAAAGCAACTAAACCACATTATAAAAGAAACACTTGCCCATAATTTCATTCTTCTAAGAAAATTATTATTTATAGCCTTCTTAATATCAGTGTGACTTTTGCAGAGTAGTAGATCTTAAAAAAACAGAACGTGCCTGAATTTCTTAAAGGAACATTTAGTAAACTCTAACCTGAAAGCCAAAGTATGTTAGCTGCCTATTTTTGTACAATCACCAAGCTAAGACTGGTTTTTATGGTTTTACATGTATGAAAAAAGAAGAATTAATATTCCATGACATGTGAACATTAAATGAAATTCAAGTTTCAGTGTGGACAAAAAACTTTTGAGAGAATACAGCTATGCTGACTTATTCCTGTATTGTCTGTGGCTGCTTTTGAGCATAGGGCTGAAACTAGGTTAAGAAAATTGAGGCATTTACCTCAGGCACAGAATTTAAGAGGCTGCCCAGAAACTCAAAAATAAAGAAAAATAATATCTTTAGTGTGATATTTTTAAGTCAGTCTAAAAATTAATAATAAAATATCAAAATTTTCTAAAAGACAACATCAGTACTGTAACAGCAGAGCTGATTAATTGTAAACAACATTGCATGGGCTTTACCGAATATTAAGTGTCTGGACTTCACCAAAGGAGTTTGCTAACTCCTGCTCTACAGCATTTAGACCCTAGTATTGCTTTTATTTTTCTACAAGGTGTTCTTCTTCAGTATAAGACAGAGACAAGTCAATAAAATTTTGTGAAAAAGATATTCCTTGCTATGCTTCTTTGTCAATCAAAAGAAAGTGAATAAACCAAATTAAATATATTTGATTAATAACATAGTAGGCATAAACTTTTCTCATTCTTACTGTGGTTTTCCTAAAAGAAAGAAAAGGATGAGATATAGAAGGAGAAGGAGGAAGAACAGGAAGAATTGTACCATGTGACCTAGAAGAAATTATGTGTGAAAGGCTGACTCTATATAATATGATGCCAAATAAGATGCAGAAGTGGGGGTGCCATAGACTTACAAAGGCAACCATTCATCCTGATGTTACCAAACATTGATTGCTTTAAAAAAATTATTTGTCATTTTATGTTTGGTACTGAGTTATTCTGCACCGTAATTTTACTCTGAGGAAGTTTAAGTGTCAAGCACTAAGCCTTAGATATCATCTAGATTCTTAACAAGAGAAGAAAAGACTGCCAAAGATTAAGCTTATACTTTTTGATCAATTTCAAGAGCTAGTTGCCTAATAATGATTGCTAAGACATTAACCCAAATGCTAAGTTTTGAAGGTTAAATGTCACGTAGTGAATTAACTATCTGAGGGAAGTTTGAAAACCTGATTTCTATACATTATTTTAGAAATTCTTACTAGATTTTTAATGTTAATTTTTTCACATTGTGGGTATTTATAAGAAATTTCTTTGTTAACCCTATTAAGTAGTGAACAGATAGTTTTTCATACTGCCCCAAAGAAATCTTTCATACTTAATTATGCAGAAGCTTTTTATCACTGTTGAGAATCTCAAAAATAAATGGGACACAGAATCTCCTGCACCTTAGAAGTCATTCCTCTTTTCAAAGATTTTTGTCTTATAGCAAGGATAATTATGTTTGTTACCAGGGCAAAGTTACACTTTACCTACTTTTCTAAATGTTGTACAAAGAACATTTGAAGTTTTAATTTTTGTTATAATAATATAAAAAGCTTGAAAATTAAACTTTCAAATATTCACTTATTAAATATTTGAAGAGTATCCAATTTTGTTGTTTTAAATAATTTTGAAAACAGAAATATAATCTTTTAAATATACAAGAATCTTGTATAATATTTTTTAAAAAATATACCTTTTAATAAAGATGTTTAATTACACAGATTTGCAATAAATTAAGAAAGGTAAAAAACTTTTGATGCCTATTGTGTGGTAATTATATTTTTAGAGGATAATGATACTATATTTCTGGAACTTATGATTAACACTGGTCACTTGAAATTTACGAGGGCTGAAAATAAATTTCATGAACTCATTCTATAGGAAGTGCTTCATACCTCACTGCTGAATATCACTATGACCACCTTTGAAGTACTCTCCTTGTGAAGCTAACCAGTGCTTAGTCCCCACTTCAAAACAATTTTGAAACTCTTTTTCTGTAATGGCAATCAGAGCTGGTGTTGTATTATCCTTGATGTTCTAAAGGTCATCAAAATGGCTTTCTTTTAATATTTCCTTTATCTTCATGTAAAGAAAAAAAGGCAATGGGGGCCAGATCAGGTGAGTAGGGAGGATGTGCCAATATAGTTTTTTGTGTATTGGATAAAAACTCCCTCACAGACAGTGTTGTATGAGCTGGTGCATTGTCGTGATGCAAGAGCCATGAGTTGTTGGCAAAAAGTTGAGGTTGTTTTCATCTTTTTCACGTAGCCTTTTTAGCACTTCCAAATAGTAAACTTGGTTTACTGTTTTTCCAGTTGGTACAAATTTATAATGAACAATCCCTCTGAATCAAAAAGGTTACTTAACAACATTGTTTTGACTCTTGATTTGGACTGACATTTTTGGTTGTGGAGAATTGGCTGACTTCCATTGTGCACTTTGACACTGTTTTAGGGTTGTATTGCTATACCCATGTTTCATCACTAGTGATAACATGGCCCAAAATATTACATTGCTGCTCCAAAAGTTCTTGGTAAACCTTGACTCTCCTTTGCTTGTGTTCATTGGTGAGCTCCTTCAGGACCATTTTTGCACACACCTTTCTCACACCAACATTTTCAGTTAAGATTTTTCTGTTCCTCTATTGATGTTTACCTGGTTTGCTATGCTTCTCATAGTCAGCCAATGGTTTCAACACACAATTCAATGAATTTTTGCAATGGTTTCATTAGTTTTGCTAGTTACTAGCCACCTTGAACTCTCTTGATCAGTGAAGCTGTCTCTTCTTTCAGAAAAACATTTAATCCATTTGTACATGGCTGTTTTCTTCTTGGCTTTATCTCCATAAACTTGGATTAACATGTCCCTGATTTCATTTTTAGTCTTGCCAAGTTTAACAAGAAATTTAAAGGTTTTTCGTTGCTCTAATTCAAGCTCCAACATTCTTGTGAGGGCACACAAAAACACACAGCAATAATGAACACCACTCAACAAGACACCCCACATGTCAACATGAACACAGCTTTGAGACACAGTTATATCAAGGTTATGAAACCTTACTGAATTGTTTGTACAATGCTGCCAACATAAGCACATGGTGGCCAGTCTACAATCTTAATTGTCAGATTTCATATTTGCGATTTTGAAAGTTTTTTTAAACTATCAGATATTCAGTATGGAGATTTATAAACTCTCTAAATTACATTCTGATCAATCAATTCCATCCCCAGCATGGTTATCTAGCATCTTACAGAACTTCTAATTTTTAGATCTATCACCAGGCATTCAGCTTTTATGAAAACAAAATATTTAATGATTCCAGAATTGCAAAATTACAAAAATTTGATTAATATGCCTAGTTTAACATTGTGAAGTTACTCAGAAATATATTTGCCATGAGAAAATTATAGCACGTTTGTTAAGTAGAGTGGTTATTACATGGTCAGTGGCTAGTTCTCCATTTTTTTATGTGTATGCAGTAAGTTATATATAGTACTCATTTAATAAATATTTTGTTGAAAGAACTCAGTACATTGAACAAACACTGATAAAATCATGTTAACACAGGGTATCATTGTGGACTTTGTCAAAGTCTCATTAAGCATTTCAAAATGGTCTTTATTAAATAGAGTCTGGGTTAGAAATTCATAATAGATTGATAAATAAATACGTATACACACAGGTACTTATAAAGATAGTGTATAACTCTATAAATAAACTTAGGTGCATACCTTAAAAAAAAGTTTAAGACCAGGATTTATGTCTAAGGAAGCATATAACAATGTCTGTCTTTTCTATTTCAATGACAATATGGATTTAAAAAATTTAAGTAAAAAATTTTAAGAACCTCATAAATATCCATTGTGTTGAAGGCTATCATTCTTTTTGGTAGCTAGTGAAATGTAGGCTTAATTCTGTGATTATAATAAATATTTGAATGTCTTTCATGAGTAATGTTTATTTTATGTAAGTCATATACTATAAAATGCCCCCCATTAGTAATTCCCAAAACCAAAAGATTGACCAAGAAACATTTTTTAAGTGAGTACTGAAGGAAACACAATAGATGAGGCTCTTGAGATCTTAAATAGACTCAATTCTGCCTGTACCATTATGAATATTTTCTCCTAAGTCACAGACATGACAAGCATCTGGAAATATGAAGAATAGTTAATTTTAAAGAATCCAAAGATCTGTTGTAACAAAGCTCTCAAAGTGCTGAAAAACAAAAACAAAAACTAAATATTCATCTAAGATTCAGAAAATGTGGATTTTGTGGATCAGTTGTGCTAAAAACTGGTGGCATGACTCTGGACAAATCACTTAATCTTATTTGCCCTTAATATTTTTGGCTCTTATATGAAAGAAGTTATAGAGGGACTTGATGATCCTAAACCCTGAGTCAAACTCCTAGTGGGTTCTACCGAAAGTAATCAAGTCAGAGGAGTATGGAGGAGGCATCTGAGTCCTGTTGCTAATGAAAGAAATCAACCATCAAAAGTTGGGATGCAAGAAAGGCTGAAGGTCCATATGCCACATAGTCTCCTGCTCCAAGGACATCTACCTTCTGTCACAGAACTTGCCAGCTCAATACTTTTGAGTATCTTCTGATTTGTATTCACAGGGCATTGCAGTTACTTGCTAGTTTGTGTATATTTGCTCAGAGTAATCATTTTATATCCAGAGACTTACAGTGTGAAAGTGGCAGCAATTCAGATACAGGAAAAGAATCAGTCTGAGCATTCTTCAGGAAAATTGCAAAACTGCTTTCAGTTCACATAGTGTATATTTAATGTGAGAATTCTTTTAATGGGGAAAAAGTGATTTTTAAAAGGAGAAACTTGGATGTTTCCTAAAGCAACATTCAAAGCAATTAAATGAAGCTTTTTAAGCAACATGATCTATTTCACTCTCTCAATCTCTTTAGCCTTAAGTTAAAACCAGAAGAGACCTTTGAAATATGATGATTTTTTTATGTTTAATATGTGATCTTTTCATGTTTCTGCTGTTGTATGCTGTTGAGCTGTCTAACAACTATCGCTATGTAGCCAGAAGGGCAGACTTGTCTTATATCCTGTGAAGAGGTGACTACCTGAAGTGTGAGAATGAAAGAAAATATAAGAATTGTATGAAAGATTCTACTACAGAGAATATGGGGCCAAGACCTTCATCTAACCCTGGATACACATTATTCTTAATAATGCATACTGGTACCTTTTTTTTTTTTTGGCTGACTTTAAGTAGTAAGCTTACGAAAATTGACAATATTTGACAGAAAGAGAATTTTTAAAAAAGCATAGTTCTGTTTCCTGTATCTTTCACAGTTCTTTAATTTGAGACATATCACTTTTATCTCATCTTGCTTTAACACCAGATTTGGTTTAATTAAATTTATGTCAAATGAACACATGAAACGAAAGGAAAATCAGAAAGCCTGCAGTTGCCCATTAGTGAGTCAGTGACTGCAGTGAAAGGCTTTTGAAGCCTGGCTTACTGCCAGAACAAGCTTGCAATGATGCTCGGAGACACCCATGATGCTTTGAAGGGAAGGACTTAGCTGACCTGAGCCTGCTCAGTGAAATCAGTGAAAATCCTCATGGGCTGAATGTAAAATCTATAATAAGTCTTCTGTCTTCAACCATTTACCTGTCAAAGGAAAAGAGTAGAGGGTGTGAACTACAATCTATATAGAAAATTAATTGTACTAGACCCATTTATTAATATTGTTATCATTATCATTATTATTATTGTTGATTTAGGTGTGTGATTTTGTTTGTTTTGATAGTAACATGCCAAGTTTTTAAAAAGATAATGCCAAACTGTCAATTTTAGGAGCTGCTCTATCAAAACAATCTTTAATTTAAGACACTCCTAATTGAAATGTCTGTCAACTAGTCAAAGAATATATGCTGTTAAAGAATATAACAAGCACAAGCTTTAGGAACTAATATTTAGAGCATGTAAATGTCTCACTGTTAAAACAGCTAAGTTGAAAAATAAATGAAACCTCAAATGTTTTGACAATTGTGTTATAATGCAAATAAAATGCCACATCTTATATTGTTTGCAATATCATGTAATTTTTGTGTTTTTATATTTAAGACACATTTAATGCTTTAAATATAAAACACACTATAAATCTTCAACATCTCCATATAAAACATATTGAATAACTCTACCAATCAAAAGTAATGTTTCCCATTCTGTTTTAGTGTTAGACATTTTCATAAAGGATATATATGAATTATATATATTATATGTATGTATCTGTGTATATATACACACATACATATATTCACATACATTTTCTTCCTTTACAGTATTAGAATTGGATCCAGAGGTTTATTTGCATTTCATACTTTTATATTTTAGACATTAAAGTCTTTACACAAACTTTCAAGAATAAAAAAATAAACCATTACATAGCAATAGGGTGCACTGAACATTATTACAACAGGACACATAACAGCAAGCTTGGCGACCATCTAGAAATATCAAGGGTACTAAAGAAAGCAAAAGAGGACTTTTAGTGCCTTTACTTTTGTCCATTTTTTAAATATTCAAAGAAAGAAAGGTCTAAATGTTCCCAAAGTCAAATCACTATTTTCTGAGGTGCTTCAATACTCCAACAATACCAAGAATCATCAATATATTTGTTCAATTTCTAATTTACTCAGTTTCACTCATCTCTCACAGTTTCATTGTCTCAAATTTTCTACTTACGTATTCCTGGGTTTTTTTGAGGGGGGAGTTATTATTAATACATTTATAACTGGAAATAAATGTAAAGCAAATAAGAATTAGACGATTTAAAGGTTTTCATTTGTTCCATTTGAAAAAGTTTCTATTCACAGCTCCAACAGTCTTGGTATATACTAAAGTGTGTTCTGAAGCACTGGAACACCACACTAGTATTTGTCTTTGATTGAGTACCATTTTGAGAAAGGAAAGGATTTCTGCCTAGAGCTGTATATGAAACAATATTTCCTGGCCTATGGCAAAATTCTTAATTTTGTGGAATTTGTGAAATATGTTCAGCTGGATTCTGCCACTTGCCTCTAGTTGGATATTACCAGTCTTTTCATTTTCATGAGATCAAATAAGATATGAAAATATTCAGTATTTTCAAATTCCATAGGATATAGTACAATCCTAGTAATATAAAGAAAAAGGTGAGTTTAATTTATATTCACATTACCTTTGATAAGGTTAAAAATGTAAGTTTATATTCAAATAATTCACTTCTTAATAATCATGACTTTTTGTTCTTAATATATACATTCAACATTTAAAATATTATATAACATACATGTCTCCAAATAACTTTAATTATAATTTTAAAAAGAATTAAAAAAAGACTGCTCAGAAATATTTATTCCCTCCTGCAAAATATTTGCCCAATAAGCTCTTCTAAACCAGAATACATAATGACCACAATATTCAGGCAATTTCTACTTGATTTTTTTCTATTTTGAATTATTCTAATAAATGTGTAGTGCAGCTTTTCCCCCGGCAATACCGACCTACCCTCTTTATTCCACATTTTAAAAACAAATTGCCAGAAGTGTCTGAAAGGCTGTTCTTCAGAAGGAGAAAAAGAAAAAGGCATTTGAGGGCCAAGGTTTTGCTAACACACCAACCATTAAGAGAGGAATCAGGGGTGTAGCAGAATGCTGAGTGTACCTTTTGCACTGGAATCAAAGGCACACCAGGAGGAGCCAACATTTTGCCTAAAGTTGGTCTCTCTGGCTCTCCTGTTGGCTGTAATGAAGTAGGTAAAAGGACATTTAGGACAACTCTGGGCCAAGAAGAGCTGTCTTAGTCCACCTAAAGAATCATAGCCAGAGAAAAAATGATTCTAAGAAATATCTCAATCTAATTCTCTGTATTTATCCACAGAAGAGTGTGGTAAGACATGGCCCACTTTATAGGGAGTAGAATTTGAGGTTCCATTAGCTGTTCCTGAATAGCCTTAAATAAATTGTCACCATTTGAATTCTGTCTTCATTTTCATCCAAGTTGATGCTAATTTAAGAGTGCGTGTTTCATGAAAATGCAAGTTCCCAAGCTGTGTGTGTTCTGATATCCTCAATTACTCAAAATGAAAGTTTTAGGATGAAATGATGAGAGAGAAAGAGAGAAACAAACATTTTTAAATTGATCCAAGAAGACATTTCACCTACATGCTGCTATTAACAGTAGGACTATCTGACAAAAAGGTATTCTGTCAGATACTTTTCTAGCTCAAAGTGAAGATTAATGCAGAAGCCCTAATTGATTATGTCAATGCCACACCAAGTGCCTTCATATAACTTCAAGAGAAAATTGCTCACAAGTGCCATCTATTCATTTATATTCATACAATGAAGCAATTGGATCAATAAATAGATATAAAGTATTTGGACCACTGGGGAAGCCAAATTTTATTACATAACCAATTGAACGTCTAGATTTGGACTCATGCTTAATTGCCAAGACAACTCCATAATTCCAGTTACCTTTCAACAAAATATTATTTTTAAAAACTAAAAGCATATGACTTGTTTTAATATTATCCTCAAAATTAATATATAAGTAAATAAATATATATTTTCTCTTAGGTCAAATAAATACATTTTTTCTCTTACGTGCCACTGAGAATAAATGGTGAAAGATAAGAAAATGTATTTATAATTTTAAAATACATGTTTATTCCTCATATAAAATATAAAATATTTAAAATGAATAAGGTTCATTATTCACACAACTCAAACTTAAAACTCAACTCAAAGATAACATTTTTTTCATTACTGTACTTATAATAAAGCCCATATCACTTGTTTTTTAGAGCAATAATTTGTTTTACCTGTTGTAAACATTGGTACATAAAATGCTTCAAGTCATATTATATTATAGAAATCAAAGAGTTTTGTCTTTGAGTTTTGTTCTTATAAATCCCCCAGTTCTAACCATATCATCATACAATATTAAAATGTTCACAGCAAAGGGACACACAGGTTTGAAGTTTCCAAACTGATTAGACAAAGTAATAAACTAGGGTTGTCACACCATAAAAGCTGACAAGTCAAAGAGCGGGTAATATGTATTTTCACTGGCAAATGATAAAGATTCTGTGCAGCTGGGCAGCTGCATTCGGCAATCAGAGACATTATGGAAAGAAGACTTTTGATTAAGACCGTTAACTTTTCACAGAAGCAAATTTGAAAGAAACAATAAGGGAGAATGTGCCCAATGCACATCTAAAATGTTAATTAATACACCTCCAGAAAGATGAGCATTTAAACTTCAGTTACAAAGGCAAGGTGAATTCTTGAATTTACTTCAACATTCACCCTTGCATAGTAATGGGGTGCAAAAGGAAGGCAGCAATAAAGTCACTTACAGTTTGCAATTCAGCTGTCATGTGGAAGTCTGCAGTAGGTATGAGCAAAATACACTGTGTGAAGAATATGTGGCTTAATATTATACAGCAAAATCGAACTTTGCAACTGCTTATGCATAATTAACTATCTGGGACTAGCTTGCTCTGGTGCACCACTTTATAGAGTAATAAAAAATTAAACTAAAAATACAGACTCCTAGGTAACTGTGGTCACAGTAAAACTCTATCTTCCTGTGCAGGCTTATTATTTCCTGAAGCTGTGGCTGCCAGCTTCTATGAACACACATTTTTGCATATATTTTGTTTATGTGCAAACCTTGGCATTTCAGCCATCTCCTGCTGAGACCCCTTCCTACCATATGCTTCTGTTTTTCTTCATTAGTTGATGTGATCCCTTTTGACTGTTGCATGCATGTGAAAGGACAGTGGGCTTGCGGGAGAAAAACCCTGCTTTAAGAGAGTACCTGTCAGTTGGCCTTCAGCTGTTTGGAGCTGATTGCATCTGACAAGAGTTGTAGCTACTCGTCATAATGGATGTCTCTGCTTTAACAGAGAAGAGGTGAAAAGGACGTAATTCCCAGTGAAAGAAAGCAACATGAACTATTATTTAATTACTGCCTAATATAGAACTCCCTAGGAGTCCCTGTTGATTTATCATTCTAGCTTCTTCCTTTATTAATGAACAAGCTAGACTTTTCATGCAATGCAGTTAAAGTCACACCTGTTATTGGTAGGGACTTTCCCAAATGAAAAAGGCAAATAATCCATTTTAATACTCTCAAGTATGTATGCTTCTGAAACAATTTGCATTCTTAAATATAGAAACTTCTCTATCACTGTGTAAAATAAATAAACAAATGAACAATAAACCAAAGGGAAAAAAAGGAAAGAAAAAAATTGCACTGGTGTTACCCGGGTTTATTTCTTTCACTGGTTTAGTATTTGGTGGGCACATTTTTTATTACTCCATGTATTGACCTTTTCAACTCTCTGGTTTCTGAGAATCAGTTAAAATCCTCTTCTCTCCCCACCCCACTTCAGTTCTCATTCCAATTGGGTGCTGAGTTAAGGAGACAGTTTTTGTTTTGTTTTTTAACCACAATCAAATTATTCTACACAGAATTTATTGCCCTACTAGGGGATTGCAACTTCAAAATCTAGAGGAAGTTGCAGTGCGAATCTATTATTCATTGTCAAATTATGGGATAGTTTGCAATCAAGGTGTTTCTATTCATTTTTTTAATTGGGAAACTTGTAGAGGCAAAAAAATTGTCATGTGATGTCTTGGATTGAATTCTACTTACATAGTCTATTAAGGTGCAGTCACTGAAAAAATATTGAACTAAGTAGTAAAAGCTTCTACTTATGTATTAAATTAAAAATGATATTATATAATTTTCTTTTCAATATATAGTTTGTATGAATTATATGGAAGTTTCATATATTATCTACTTCTTTGCTATGACATATTTGCCTTATTCAATTTTTGCTGAAGTTTTATTCTTGTATCTAATGTAGTAGAAATATAGTAGCTAATATTACTTATGCAAATTCTTCAGTCACTATTTTACAAAAGGCCACATATTAACTTTGAAAAATATGTGTTGTTGTTTTTTTGCCAAAATCTCATTTGGAAACACTGTATTACATAATCCACATATTTAGGTCAATCACTTTTAGCTCATATTAATTTTTAAGCACTTTTTTCATTTTGCTATATTCATACGTAGCCAGATAAAATTTTGAAAATGGTGGTTTCCTTTTAAAGTTGGCCAGTTTGCTGATTTGCATATTATTAGGAAACAGTTAATATGATGATGTTAGCCTCTGATGTTTTTATACTTTACATTTTTGTTTCCTAAGAAATAATCACATATGCCTAATTTATTTAAGTATATATACAGTAGAAATAGATACCCTATTAATAACACAGTATTATTTTATATTAAAAGCTTGCATTTGGAATTTTCCAAACCTACATCTTTGACCTTTCATACAGATTCTAATGTTGGTCTTTACAGTCATGTAAAGAAATATATATTTTTTTAAGAAATATATTTTTATCTAGTGACTATCATTAACTAATTTGTAGAAAGAGTGTTAATTTTTCAATCATATATGTGGATGACATTGCTTGTTTGTTTTGAAATATTTTATTACTTTGGAGCAGAGAGTAAGTGTATAATTTTTTAAATGATCCATTTTTCTCAGTTTACTTATATAAATATAGACCAAGTATTGATAGTCTCTGAAGAGGAAAGGATATTTACATGACAGTTTTCAAAGTGAAATAGTAGCTATGCCAAATTGAACAATTTGAGCTCTTAATGCCAATTAAACATTCTGATTTATAGATTAAAAGCAAATGTTAAAATAAGGAGTAGAATTCACCAAACATTATGAAGGTAAAATTTTATTTTCAACTGTCTGTACAATAAAAGAAGGCGATTTCTCTTTGCTATAAGTAATACTACTATGTGGAAATTTACTCAAATAGCAACACACAAATATTTTCTTCTGTGGTTTCTCAAGAAAAAAATGAAAAAAATAAATATTTAATTATTTTTCTAAAGTAAACTAAGTTAAGCTTTATATAGTTCTTGATGATAGTGCATTAGTATTTCCTACTTTCCTCTTTGCAACTATTTGTAAGGGGAAAAACAAAATCACAATTATAAGAAAAGGAACAGTGTTCATATCTCATTTGACAAAAAATCTTTAGACATAATGAAGAACTGTGAGATTTCATGTTTGTAGCACATTATAGAGCAAGACTGCTATTTAAATTCAAGGTGAAAACTATATCAATCAATACTTTTAAAGGGTGGGTGTTTTTCAACATAAGTATATTAATGTTAATTAATGTGATTGGGGAACATGAGCTAGAATATTTAAAATAACTGCATTTGTTATATAATGGGTCATTTTCTACTTAAAGATATTTTTTATTATTTATGGAATTTTACATATTTAGAAGAGAAATAAATAATAAAATTTTTCAGAGGATGAATATAAAACTACCTAAATCTTCCACCATTTGTAATGCAGAAGAAAGTTCAGTGATTAGCTCTGGCAATAATGTTTCCCTAACATGTTTGGAAATGTTAATATTCTTTTTTCCTCTGTCTTATTTCTTAGTGAAAGAAATACACACACACACACACACACACACACACACACTCACACCAAAAACAGGGTTACTGCTACTGGATTTTAACAGGCTGCCACTGGCCCTGAGAACAAACCCCTTAGTTTCAATAACTATGACAATTCTAATAAGGAAATTATTATAGGAGAACATTAAAACCTCTCACAAGGTAAAATACTTAAAAATGGTTTCTTCTTTCATCCTCATAGATGGCAATTTTTAAAACAAACAGCACATAAAATTTTAGGAATGAATGCAGGCCACTCATCCTGAATTTTGAGTCTAGAGAGAAAATTTTACCTGCAAACCTCAGAAAATTAGTCATCTTTACTCACCTCAGTAAAATATGTGACATTTTTTGTATTTCTTCAAAGCAAGTTCACACTTCTTTATAATCACTGTATAAATGACTCACAGACTCCCTGAATTCAAACATACACTTGTCTAATTATCAAAAAATTTTTATGAAACAAAAATATTTATCATCTATACAAAGAGATTTGTAGACAAAGGAAATTTTGTACTCCGTGCTTATTAAATGAACATTTGACAAAGTTGAAATGTATTTTCTACAGATGTGTCAAATAAGTGTTGAGTAGCAGCTAAAATAAAATGCTAGGTTTCTATATTTCCATTTCAATTTGATCTAATAATGAGACAGAATACAGCCCAGAAATTCTGAAAGTGATTTTCTTCAGTTATGCAACATGCATTGAATGTCCATGCAGGATGGGGTAGTGGTCATTTTAACAAGATATGTGGGTAAGTACTTAGCAAATCAACAATTGAAGTTTCATCTTCCTCTTTTTAGAGAGCAGTGCTCATTGTATGTGGTTCTTAAATTGTATGCGCTAAAGACTCAATCCCAAATCCAAAGGAAAACCGTTGAGGTTTACAAAGTACTTTTGTTAATCATTGAATGTACAGGGGGTGGTATTCTTGCTTCATTTGTGGGTCCACTCCAACTCCAAACAGATCTGAAACCATTACAATGCCTGGCAGTTGGTTGATAGTGTGGAAAAACCTCATTTACTGACTGGCCAGACAGTTTTAAAACCTTCAGATTTTTCTAAGTCTACGTTATTAACTGTCTGACTGTAATCACATCTTCACCATAGGGAGCTTCGAAAGCTTTTCATTTGCATTGAATCAGTTGCCTTTCTCCCTGTCTTTTTTCCCCCTGGAAATAAGCTTAAATAATTCAACAAACTACACACATGGCTAGTGATTATTGAACCATTCTGAAACACTCGAGGCAAATGGACCATTATGTGGTGGGAATTAAAACTTTTCTCCCAGTCACTGAAAGGGTATGTATTCATATATAGCAAATATTTGTGTCCACAGTAATTTTTCTGTACTCCCCATTCTCTTAAAAACTACTACAATTGGGCCTTAACTTTTATTCACCAGTGTGATTAGAGATTATTATATCAGATAAAGAGCCTTTTACCATGCATATATATTCAACATTTTTTTTTGCCCAAATGTGAAGACTAAGATATTTTAAAGGAAATAAAGCACTTTTAATAGTCACACTACAGATGAATAAGAATGAACAAATGCATTATTTTAATCATTCTAAATTTGCACTATATTTAGACCACAATTTGTTTAAGTATTTTTCACTGCTTGACTAGTCTTAATTAGGAACATTTCTATTTTGATAGGTCTGATTGTAAAAGTATCTATGTCTATTTCATGTTTACAACCATATACACTTTTAAAATATTTCACATTTATAACCATACAAACTTTTGAAATATACCAAATTTGGAGGAATATTTTGTAATTTTTCTTGCTTTCTGTTGCTATAGATGTTTGAGGAATGAAAATAAAAACCCTACACATTGCCAGCCTAATGTAGAAACTAGAATTTTACATTCGATTTCAACAAAGAAAAAAATTTTCAAGACAGTTTTAAATGATGTGGTGCTTTTATTTCCCTAAACAGTTAGTAGAGAAATCACATACTTTTATAACAATAATAAATCTTCAGGGTATAATAACAGACCATTGGGTAATTGTCACTGACTACAGAGTGGAAAATATATTGGAAATAAAGTTATTTTCATTCTTTAAACATTAACTTTGAAGCAAAAAAACAAGTCATACTTCATTACATAAGACTAATTCAAATCAGTTTTTATTAAAGTGTTAGGTATTAGATATTGTATGTGTCCTGGCATTCATCCACGGTTAAGGGTGTGGCTAAACTAACAATTTCATAAAAATATGTTTTCATTATATGTCTGTACATATAATGTATACATATGCAGTGTATATACCTTTCACTTATGTGATTTATTTTAGTATTTATATAGATTTGCACCTGCTTTCCAACAGTGCACATCCTTTATCAAATTTATGATACACTTGTCTAAATTATGCTTCATATAAAAATATATGGGTGCTACAAAAGGACTCACGTATGTAACAAGCAATCAATGAAACCATTTGTTGTTCTAGTTCCCATATTTTTGATTCTCTGGATACCTTATTTCTAATTCTTTACCACAGAATGAAGTCTAATTCAAAACTGGCTCTTTATAAATATTTGCTATTGAATGAATCCATCTACTTTATTCCTCCAAGGCTGATACAACATCAAAGCAGTTCACAGAAATCCAGAAATTTATTTCATTATGTGTTTTACTGACTATACCGGCAGTGCCAAAAAAATGTATACACAGTTTAAGAGATGTTTTTTATGTATTACTTTTCAAATTTGAATTAAATTACAGTACAATGTGTAGTATGACATTCACTCAAAAGATGATGTTAATAAAATGGATGTGACAGGCGGACAGTCAAATAAAATGGAGGAAGCATAGTTGTTATTCGAGGAGCACAAAACCATTTTGAAGTGGTATTTGAAATTTGAGAATGTTGTGAAAATACAACAACGGAGGTGTGATTATGCAACAGAACCTCCAATAGAGCTCACAATTGCATGCATTCGTGATAAGTTTGAGATGCATGGTACTGTGTGTGATGTGCACAAGGGCATGCACAGCAATGAAAGTGGACACTTTGATCAATATTGCCCAAACAGTAGTTTGCTGTAATCAGATGTGTCTGGATACCAATGGTAACTATTTTGAGCACCTCTTGTAATTGCAGAAGTCAAAACTTGTACTCATCTTTTTTCATCAGTATATATTGATTATTACAATTTTAACACAGTTTTTTCCATTCTTTAAATGTGTATACATTTTTTGGCACCTCTGTATTTATTTGAACATAGGTATTTTTGAAGGTATCTTCTATTCTGTGTATGTCTTTGCTACTTTAACCCTGTGTTTGCTAATTATTCCTAACAATTATTCCAATAACTTGAGCATCCTAACTGTTCTGGAATTGTTATATATATCCAAGGCAAAGATTCGTGGACTTCTTTGAGGTGATGGTGGTGAGAAGTGGGTAATAAACTGCTTTGAGAATCTAATTTTATTTATTTATTTATTTTCCCAAAAAATATGTATGACCAAACTATTTTAGGTAAAGTTTTCAGAGTTTTTAGACCCACTGAATTTATTCATACTTCATGGAACCCAAAGGAAGAGCACTTAATCTAAAAAGGAGTTTGTACTTTGGAGCACTTACTTAAGACAAGTAGTGTTACACTATCAACTGATGAACAAGATCAGGAATGGGCATGCTATGACCCTTGGGTCAAATCGACCTGCCATCTGCTTTTATAAATAACATTTTGTTAAAACACAATTTTACCCATTTATTTACATCCCACATTTCTTCTGGCTATTTTCATGCTGTAAATGACATTGTTGCATAGTTGCAACAGGGAACATATGGCTATACTCTACAATAATTATTATTGGGTCTCTTACAGAAAAGAGTTTGCCAAATGCTGGACTAAAAGTGTGGTCTAAATACAGTAAATTTTTTATATTACTTAAGAAGCTAAGACTTTAAATTTAATATGAATTAATGATATGAACAGCTGTCTGTAAAACCTGAGTGATCTTAATTTTATAAAATTTTAAAAAATGAGGAATAATATTATAGTATGAGGGTAGCAGTCTACCAGGGACATCTAGAAGACATTATACAGTTTTGGATATTACATTTTAGTAGAGTTAAACTAATTGATGTTTTGTTTTATTTTGTTTTTTTTCCTGAGAGTCAGATAAGATGATGAGAATATACAAAATAATAAATTGAGACAAAACAGTTAAGAAACAAGAATGTTTAGCCTAAAAAAGAGAGATGGAAGCATAGTAGAGGAGTAGCAGATCTCAAATATTTTAGTGATCTATGAGAAAGATGAAGTAGCTAAAAAGCATGTCAGAAGAATGAGATTTTCTGATTCCATGAAAGTGTTTATGGTTCTGTGACATTTGATGATGTATTAAATGTGCTATTAATGATTTTTGCCATGTTCTTTCTGAAACAAACTTTCAGATATTATAATCTCAAGCGAATAGGACTTTATAGGGTTATCCAGAAAGTATCCTGCCATGTAAAATAAAAAATACAAGTATTTATGGCTGCACTTTTTCATACAGCCCTCATATATTTGTTGATTTTAAACTTTATACAAAATCTACAAAATACTAATTTGATAATTTATAAGATTAGATATATTAAAACTTTCCAAAACACATGTGTTACATATATCTTCATATTAACTTAAATTTTCTCAGGTTGATTCTCCTTCAAGGTATTGAAATTTTATTTATTTCTTTTTATTGCAAAGATCTTTTTGTTATGGAAGGTATTCTTTGTGCAAGCAAAGGAGATCATTGAAAGTCACATCTTATACCTGTCTGCCTATGGCTTCCTAAAGGAAGGCAT
Source organism: Lyroderma lyra (assembly GCA_004026885.1). Lineage (NCBI taxonomy): Eukaryota > Metazoa > Chordata > Mammalia > Chiroptera > Megadermatidae > Lyroderma > Lyroderma lyra. The sequence goes on from PVJL010003514.1 coordinate 77,941, forward strand.
CTCAGAAAAAGTTCCCAAAAATCCCTGAAATTGTGAGAGGGCGTAAATACATTATTGATCTATAGGAGAATTCACTTTCTTAGGTGACTAAAGAAAACTTGTTTAAAGATCACTTTTCTCTCAACAAAGACCAATAAACCAACAATTTGTATTAAATCTAGTTCTTGTTAAGTTGAAATATTAAAAGTGAGGGCAGGTCATGACTGACTCTGATGGTTGACTACCCAATAGCTTATTTCAATATTTTCACAATGGCAGTTTTATCAGGGTACCCTTGTATGTTTATGCAAGCCAGTCCACAAAGGAAAAGACCCTCTCTTGGCATTCTCTTCAACAGAAGAGAATAAATATGAGATTCTTTGGGCTGGTCCATTTATGCTATGATTATGAGAGTGCAAGACAAGAACCAACACTTCCAGGAAAGAAGAGTCTAAACTTAGAAAGAAACTGGATGTTGGATGATGCTATTGAATCACTGGTTTAATCATCCCTGGAACCATGCTGCTGCTGAACTTCTTTGTGTAAAATAAAAATGAAGGTTACATAAAGACTTTTATATACAAACAAAAAGCTGAGAAAATTTATTGCCAGGAAACTAGCACTACAAGAAATATCAGAAAAAGTTCTGCAGGCAAGGTGTGACACCTGGTGAAATTTGTATCTAAATAAGAAGTAAATTTATCAGAATTTGTGAATACAGATAACTGTCTCTAAAGCAAAACAAGATAATAAATAGATTGTTTGCTTTATAATGTGTAGAAATAAAATGTAATGATAATAACAAAGAATGGGGGGGAAGTGTACTATTGTAAGATTTTTACGAGTATACCACATATAAAGTGGTAGAGTAATATTTGAAGATTGACCTTGAAAAGTTGAAGTTGTATATTGTAAACTTTTAAGTGACTACTAAATAATTAAAAAGAGGTATAGATAATAAGTAAATTGCTGCATTGTTTTAAAATGCTCAAGTAATCTAAAAGAAAAAGACAAAGAAGAAAAAGAAACAAAAACGATCACACAATCAGAAAAAACAACTAGCAAAATGGTAGCTTAAATCGAACCATGTCAGTAATTGCACTAAATATACATGATCAAAATACTCCAATTAAAAGGCAAAGATTTATAGATTTGATAAAACAGTGAGACTCACCTATACAGTCTATAATAAACCTACTTTAAATATAAAAACGTGGTGGGTTAAAAATAAATTATAGTTTTAAAAAAATAAATAAATATAAAATAAGATGATAGAAAAAAGGCATATCATGAAAATTCTAATCAAAAGAAAGAGTAGATAAATTAATATTACAAAATGTTGACATAAAAACAAGTACTATTATCAGAGGTTAAGAGAAATATTACATAATGATAAAGGATCAATTCATCAAGAAGATGTAATACTTCTAAATGTTTATGTATCTAATAATAGGCTTCTAAGTTTTTATATGTCCTAAGAACTATCTTGTTTGAGAGATAGTTCTTTGCTTCAAAAATATTGTTTGTTCCCCCCAAAAGCAAATCAAGATCTGAACCATGGAAAGAACAGTTTCTAAATAATATCACTTTCATAATACTGCCATATATACTTGATTAAAGTTAAACATCATTAATTATGTTTCACAATAAAGTCATACCTTGGTATTTGACTGCTTTGAAACTCATCAAATTTTGTACTTGAAGAATTTTGACATGAAAATTTTGTCCCAGTACTCATTGTTTGTTTTGTATTCATCACATTTCTTAGAACCATTTAAAGACAAGTACTGGGATACTTGTCTTTAGGGGAAAATTTTGGTGGCTACTCATCACTTTTGGTACTCATCATGCCTCCCAGAACCAGTTAATAACAAGTGTCAAGGTACCACTGTATAAATTACAAATAAACATGTATAAATATAATTAATTTTTTAGAAAGAATATTACCTTTTTTGCAAAACAAAATGTAAGAATGTCATGTGAGAAACTTTTATTCATTTCATTGGCCAGTTAACATATGTTTATTGGATTTATGCAAACTATTGTTTCAAACACAAGAATACACAAGGCTGTAAAACTCACATTGGTTCCTGCCTTAAAAAGCTTAGTAGAAAAAAACAGAAATACTCACTTCATAACACAGGAAAATTTCAGCTTTGGAAAGGGCTATGAAAAAGGTACACAGTAAAAGAAGTGCTTATCGAAGGAGGAGTTGCCCTGAGGAAGTGATACTTTATGTGAAATCTGGAGAATGAGTCGTATAACTGGATGAAAAGGGACAGAAGAAATGTCCAGGCAGAGACATTAGAGTATGCAAAATACCTGTGGTGAGAAGGAACATGGTGAATAAAGAAACCAAGAAAAAAGCTTTTTTGATTAAAATGAGCAGAGCATGAAGAGAATCTTGTAAAAGATATAGCCAGACAGGTGGATGGGGCCAGAATCTGCTAGTTACTTTAGTTCCTCAAAAATATTATTTGCTTTTTAAATATTTAAAACAATGAAAGTAGAAATAGAGTTTAATTTAGGGAACAAAATGATCAAAGTTATGTTTGAGAAGTCTTTTTTCAGCATTAAACAAAGTAATTAAGATGGGTTAGAATCCATTTGGAGACTACTTGGCAAATGTGGTATACATAACTCTAAGAGAGCGCCAAATTCTTCACTCTCTTACATGTACACCCTGTGTAATTCCCTCCCTCTTGAATATAGGCAAAATTTATAATATTAATATAATGTGATTCACTTCCATTATTAATTATGTTATGTGGAGAAAGTGAAGCAATTTTGCTGATGTAAGTAAGGTCTCTAAGCCGTTGACTCTGAGATCAGTAAAGGAGAAATTATCTTGGGCCTGACCTAATCATGTGAGTCCTTTTAAACAAACTCTTTAAAAACCATGAATGAGGAAGGAAAGCAGCCAGAGACTGTAAAAAAGTAGAGAGGATTTGAAATTGCTGGAGAAGGTATGAATGTGAGTTGACCAGAAAAATAGTGGTAGAATTAATGCTAATTTGAGCATCGTTTGAGATAGGTTATTAGGAATTTATGGTAGAATTAATAAGCCTGTTTTGAGACTCCTGCAGGCAATTTTAGCCTGTTGCATGTGACTTCTGGCAAAATAAACAGTGGGGTTCATGTTGAGATAAAGTTTTTCCAGATGAGTAGAATAAAAACAAAATGGAGGAAAGGGCCTAATATGCACAGGGAGGAAAAGTAAAGAAACTAGGTTAAAAAAAAACGGGTAAAGGGTAAGGCTAAATTATTTAAAGGGAAAGAAATGACATGTCAGTATAATTAAATAGATAAATAAATATCCTGTAATGCATTTGTATGTAGCTCATTTGATTTTCAGTTTTGTCATATATAGCAATTATTTTCTTAGGAAATCCATAGAAAAGAAGCAATGTAATATTTAAAGGAAACATTTATAAAATTATTTTATTCTACCTCTTTTAATTTTCTCTTGAAAATTAAAAAGAAATAACAAGTCAGTCTGATAATTATGTGAAATGCAAATTGAAAGCCTTTTGTGTAAATATTATATTTTATTTGTTCACATATAAAAACAACTTTAGTAAACTTGGCATACATATAATACATAGAATAGTGGTTAATGAACTGCTCCCTGAATTGTGGCTATCTTATTTAGAATGCATATACTTGTGGTGTGATGTTAGGCAAGTTACCTAATTGAATTTTTATTTCATCATCTCCAAAGTGTGGAAAATAATATAATAGTACATAACAAGACATAATGGGTTTTTGTTATGATTAAAAGATAGAATACATTTAGTACAAAACTTGACAGCAATCATAAAACAAAACTACATGTAAATTTAACTTGCTTTAACTGTATAGGATTCATGTATTTAGAAAATAAATAGTAAAATAATGAAATAGGATGCTAGAACAAAATGAAAAATACTGGTTGTAAAATATATTATATAGAATGACTAATCTGAAATATTGTAAAAATGTCCAAAATGGCTAAAGTCCTGGTATAAATTGGCACATAGCAGGTAGTGACACACATAGTAGGTATTCAATAAATCTTTAATAAATGAATAAACTGGATAATAATATGTATATCAATTATTATTACATCAAAATAACCCATTAACATGTAAGCATTTGCCATATTACATTTAATTATGTGACACCATAAAAAATATAACATGATTTAAGTGTTCTTTAAGCATGACTATGTCCTTCATTATAGCAGGAAACTAAAACAAAAACAAACAAAAATAAACAGAAACAGAATCATTTCTTTCCTTTAATAACTGACTAGTTAGAACTTGCTCTCTTCCCATGTTGCGTACAGAATAATTAGAGTGTTAAGCAATTTGAGTTTGTTAGTCAGTGTTATTGGATAAATCAAAATAATAATTCATAGGGCACAAAGGCTATCAAATTAGTTATTCAGCAAATGCTCCTTTTATAGCACCCAGGGGACCTGATTTCTCATTTTTTATTTATTTTCTGTGTGCACCTGTTTAACTGTTAGATTTTTTCTGTCCCATGTTACAACCTCTTGCTCCATTTCACATTTTTTGAGGACTGCACAGATAGTAATGTTATAAATTAAAGAAATGCAAAAGAGAAAAGAAAAGGAATAATTCTCAAGAGATGGTAAAGTGAAAGGAACACTAGACCCCAAGCACATAAAGTGATTTCACCCTACATTACAGTGAAAAAAAATCCTTTCAGAAAACAAGCCATATTTTGTAAATATGTTTTGCAAATTTTACTTTGATATAACATTAAAAAAGAGTTAAACATATGTTTACAATTGAGAAAAATGCATAATAATAATCTATTTTGCAGTCTTCCAAATATTTTGCAATAACTTTATGCCATAAGCAATTAGTCATACCCACTGTACTCTAACATGTGACATTTGCATTGTAAAATTAGATTACGATATGTAATTGACTCATATGTTTTTCCTGTGACATCAGCAAAGTACTCGGTGGGATGCTATCTTGATCTGTTTCATCCAGAACAAAATTTCTATTGTACCATCCTATTAACCCAGAATAATCCTAGCCCAAGAAATCTACTGAACAACAGGAAGTAAAATCAGACTACTAGTCAACCACAGCATAATAAAGTTCTTATATTCTCCTCTGGGTGAAAAATAGAAGGTGTAGAAATTCTAACCCAGATGAATATCCGGGAATGCCTTCAATTTTATTTATCCAAAGCCACATTTCATAATTAATAATTTATTACTCAGAAGGTATATTCTTTTCCTTTCTATTTTTTTCTTCTGAGTATAATGGAAAATTGGTTTTAATTAACACTTCATTTGGAGGTCTGAGAGTCTTGCCCAAGCCCAAAACACATGATTAAGCAAAGATCATATATAAATTTATCCCACATCTATATATGGTACTAAGGTATTTAAGACTGAAAAAAATTATACTGGGCAATTAAGTATTTAGATGACTATCTAAAATGATAGCAATTTTACTTACTTAGTTCTTGATATTGAGTTGATTTGACACAGTTTATTAAAAATAAATTTTCGTATATATATATATATATCTATATAGAAAGTTTTAATGTAATCAAATGCTACACTTATAACAAGCAAGTAATCCTAATAAAGCAGAGGTGTTTAGTAATTTATTAATTCATTTTTGTTTAAACTCTATTTTATATTCTACCCACATTACTTGTATAATCTTTATTAGAGGGAATAGAGAACCTGACACCTTGAAAATGAAGTACATGCTTCATTTGTTCTAACTTTGCAATTTCCTGTTAGTGATTTTTTGGTTATCTTTAAAAACAAATTATTTATCATATTGCATTGAAAATTGGCATTTATTTCATGAAATAAAATTAATATTTTATTTATAAAATACTTGATCAAATAAGCACTTCTATGTAGGTCATTAAAATAATTGTCAAGGTAAAATTATAGAACTGTAAAAGTTTGACAACTCTCTGGAAACCCAAAACTCTCAAAAAGGTAATAATTGTGTCTGTTTCATCTAACAATGACAAAAATCTGATTAAAAGATTTTGAAGAATTGATTCAACAAATTTTTGGTATATAATAAATACTAAATTAACATTTTAAGTATTTGTAGATTTTTTTTTTTTGCTCTTTGGTATGTGGGTAGCTCCCTGACTGGGAATCGAACCCAGGCCACAGCACTGACAGTGCCAGCGCCGAAGCCTTAAGCCACTACACCACCAGGGAACTCCCTAAGTATTTAGTAGATTTTAAATGAGAAGGATTCATGAATTGGTAGGGAGCATAACTTACAGGCTTTTGTTGTTTTTTTTTGTTAAACTTATTGGGGTGACATTGGTTAGCAAAAGTTGCATAGTCCCAGGTGTACAGTTCTACAATGCATTGTCTATGTGTTGACCATCCAGAGTTTAGATTGATCAAGTTACTTATCCTTTCATGCATGTTTTCTAATCTGCAAAATAGTGCTAAAAGTAATAGTAGTAAATAACTCATTAAATACACATATACATGTATATTCTAGTACAACAAAAAATACTTTCATGCCTTTCTATGAGGAGAGCATTGTGGTTAATCAAATAAGCTCTGAAACCTATTGACTAGTTCAAATTTCATCTCAAGTAACTTATTAAATGATAGATATTTAAAGAGGTACTTGTTTTAGTTTGTTCTGGCTGCTATAATAAAACACTGCAGACTGGGTACCTTATAACCAACATAAATTTTTTTCTTACAATGCTGAAGGGTGGAAAATTCAAGATCAAGACATTGGCATAATCACGTTAGTGAGGTCTAGCTATAAACCCTCTTCCTGGTCGATAGCACCTTATTTCTGTGTCCTCAAATGATGACAGGGGCTGGGAGCCCTGTGAGATCTCTTTTATAAGAGCATCAATTTTATTCATGAGGGCTCCACCCTCATGACCTAATTACGTCCCAAAGGCTCCACCTTTAATACTATCACATTAGCCATTAAGATCAACATATGAATTTTGAGGGGACACAAACATTCAGACCACAGCACTACTTACATTTCCAAACCACAAAGTTTTTATAAGGAAACGCTATCATAATGTATTTAGCTCATAGACTTGTAAAAAGTCAATACGGACAATTGATAAAACAACAATGTGATTGACACATTGTAAGCGCTCAAATATTGGTTGCAATAGTTAGAATAGTTTTTATATCACATTGCTAAGTAATATTCCCTATTCTTAAATGTGCTCGTTAATTATTTTTTGGAAGCTTTCTTTTTTCTTTTTCTTTTCTTTTGCCAATTGAAAAGTGAAGTGTTTCTCAGTCTGACCTCAGAAACATGAAAAGAGTCTAACCCAACCGCATGGCCTAAAAATTTCAGTCACGTCTTTAAAATGCATCATGTTTTCAAGATACACAGTTTCTTGTTTGTAAGGGAAACTCTTATCAAAAGTATACTTGTCAAATGGGTAAGCCAAAAGACATAGGTATAAACAGGCAGTTTACCTAGTAATCAGCTTGAATAAGCAGTAGGTCGCATGGGTAAGGGATCAGACAGCAGAAATTAAAATCCTAGCTTCACTTCTAATTACCGTGTGACTATTTTTAGGGAAATAAAGTTCTGTACTTTAAACAATAACGCTTTGATCAAAAACAGCAATTATGTCAAAGATGTTTTGTTTTATAATAATGAACAATAAAAAACTGTAATGTAATGAACTGAAATTCGAACTCACTGAAAAGGAATTTTTGTGAACATTCAGTTTATCCAGAATGTCACATATTTGAAACCAATAAGCTTTGATATGCAACAACTATACTGAGCCTTGTGATTGCCAATGCTGTTTTGCATATCTTTTGTAAATGATCGCGTATTTAGCTGATGACTTCAAATCTGAAGCCATAGAATAGACTTTTAAAAGTATAATTTAAAAAAACATGAAGTATAACACAGGCAACTTAGTTTTATTTGCCACCCTCCCCCAAATTTTAAGTATTAATATTACAATATGATAAGATTTGATGCTCTTCTTTTGCTCAAATACCAATCAAGGTGTTACTTTTGTATTTGCAGTGGTAGCCATTTGTAACAATATACAGTATTATTATATTATCAATATATTGGACAATTGCTCTGAAGTTATCTTTTCTATTTTTTTTCTTAAGTTAGTGAAGAAATATGGACAGTGACCTGAATCCTAAATTTTTCTCCTGAAGCATTCTAGTACTAGCATCATAGCCACCTAAACCAGGCAACAGTACTATGCATTACATTTATGAATTTTAACTCCATAGAATAATTACCAAAGAGATCAATGAATCATGCAAGTATGATATTGATCTTTTAAATATTGACAGACAGAAGTTTATTGTTATAATTTAAATTTCCATTTATTGTGCAGCCAAAATAAAAATGTTTCATAATGACAAAATATCAGACAATTTGAGAACAAATGGATCATACCATTGAGAAAAAAATCTTCACCATTCCATAAAGGTTAAAAAGAAATTGTTGATGAATATTACTAGCTTGATTTTAAATCCTGTAACACATAGAGTTGCTTCTCAACATTTGCTTAAGCCACATTATGTTATTAAAAAAATAATCTGTTTGAAGTCTGAGAGGCTAAGGAACTTGAATTTATATGAAATACACCAACTGTCAGCAGTAAGTGAATTTATTTTTAAAAAAGTAATCTTTGTACTATAAAAAATAAATAAAAGAAACAACACAACTTGTAATAACCAAACCAAACCAAAGCAAAAATACAAAACAAACAGCCTAGGTAGATTGAGCATTTGCCTCAGAACCAGATTTAAATTCTCATCTCAATTCTGATAAAAGCCAGCTCAAGTCTTGAAACAGGGGATTAGACTGGGTCATCACTATAGGGTTTCTGGTAGCAGGAAGGGAGGAAAGGAAGGAAGGAAGGGAAAAGAAAGGGAAGGAAAATATTGAAGGTCAAATTACCAGCATATCTGGTTATAGGCCAGAGCATAAAGAATCAAAGAAACAAAAGATTGATTTGAAGTTTTTGTGGTTTTGTTTTCATTAGAAACTCTTATGTGATTCAGGATGAATGTTTGGCCTGACCATTGTAGGAAATACATGTTCATAATGTGTTACATTTAAACAACATCGTGTGAATGAATTGTGTGGAGTCATATACTCCCAAGTTAAAATACTGTATGTCTAATTTCAGTGAGTTTTGGATGTCTCAGAGAAAAAATGGAAACTGTACTACCCATCACCTGAAATAGTAGTTTAAAATCGAGGAAATGAATGCTCAGTGTAATGCACGACTCAACTCAGGCAACTCAATACATATGAAACATTGCTAATTGTAAAATTTGACCATAAAACAATCTAGAAGTTAAATAGTCTAAACAGTGTTCTTTACTCAGATCAATTTCATTTAAATTGTATGATTCTGTAGCATTATTTAATGTGCTAAACAGCCAATGAAAATATTCCTAATTTCAAAGAAACTGCTTAAAGGACAACATAGAAGTACCAAAATGCATAAGTTCCAGGTAACAGACTATGACCAAAGAGAGAAGAGACCTTATACAACCAGGGGAAGAAAATCTGCGTTACTTAATAGAGCAGGGAACCAATTAAGAACAGTCCCCCATCCAGTTTAATTAGGCTAACTACAGGTAAGGGAATCCTGTGGTACAGGGAGGAGCATTAGGTGGTGAATTCTCACTGCATCTCTTTCATCTATGACCCCTCCACTGTGACAGTGTTAAAGATATGGAGTGCTTGCCTTAAACCCAGATTGGCCTTTTAATGTGGAATTTAAATAAATTAACACTTTCATATTGCTAGGAAGTGAACTATAGGTGTACCCCAATTCAGTAAAGGAAGGAACGTATTACTTGTTCAGTTCTCTTTTCTTGTCCAGGTCACCACCAGATTATAGTATATTGGCATCTAATTTTAGCTTTAGTAAATTAATAGCTTGCAAAAATCTGTGTGACATCGGTGTTCGTAAAAAAGGGATATTCTACACATTAATCATGCAGTACCAAGAACTAAGCTCTAAAATAATATTGAAAGATGAAATCAAAAGTAAAATCAATATACCGTCTACTTTTTTTGTGTGGTTACTTAGTCTTAATTGTGTCCACTTTCAATGTTTCAAAAAGACATTCTGGATCTTGCTTCTTTGCCCCCTCACATACTGATTTTAGTAATGAAGTAGTAATAAAAATCCACAAGGGGGCAGGAAACTAAAAAACAAAAACAAAAGGAGAGAGAGAAAGAGGAATGCCTAGTCTGGTCAAAAACATCTATACATTCATGAATGTAAAATATAAAAAAAAAAAAAATTCTGCAAAGTCAACTCAACTTGTTTAAATGAAGGCAGAGTTGGTTAGGTTTGAAGATGGGTTACTGAAATAAAGAGATGCTAGTGTCAAACAATAACTCAAGATCTATGGAAAATGTACATTAAAGTTCTTAATTCATGTGGATTTTTAAAAACATATTTACCCATCTTTAAAGCAATATATTTCAATAAGAGGAAATTCTTTTATAGATCTGTTACTGGAATGCTGAAATTACTGAGATATTAAGAGCAGAAAAACAGGGCACTGCAGGAATTGAGATTTTGCTGTGGAAAATACCAACATGAAAGGTAAAAACATCTGTTGTTTTGTGAATATGTAGTAAGGAAATGATTATAATATTGCTTGCAAAAATTAAAAAGACATGTTTTTTAGAATTTAGGATCATGTAAGTTAAATAAGAAGAGGGGAGAAAGTACCAAACCTGCTTATTGTCTTCTGAATGCTTATATTTTCTTCTGGCCATAAAAATTGACATGATCTTGGGTAACTTTTTCTTTTATCCACACTCTTACAGTGAGCCTAACTCTCCTAGCAGTTAGAATTTACTGATTAAATAATTTTTTCACTGACTTCAGAATGAAAAACATATTTAGAATTAAATTTTGTGATTCCTACCTAAATATGAATGCATGATTTCAACATCAAGGCAATAAGGGATTACAGTTTTATAATTTCTCAAGTATTCTCTGAGCAGACTCTGAAATGGTTTTGCATCTAATACTAAAACAATAAATGATATCTATGGTCAGACATTGAACATAACATGATAATATAAGTATTAATTTCATGTTACTATATTCTGAAGCCATTCATTTAAGACAATTTATCTTTTCATATTTGCATTCAGAGAGCAATATCATTGACATTCATTCATAAATTAATTCAAATAACATTTATCAAGCCTCCACTCTGTGCATTTAAAATATGCTAAGCATTTTGGAAGGATGCAAAAAAGTGTAAGACATATTTAAGTTCTCCAAGAAGAAACAGAAATTTAGCACAGTTTTATACATTATTACTGAGTGAGTCAGGACAAATTCACGACCAAGATTTGTGTGATTTGTTGAATAACATACAATCACTACTCTGAGTTTTTCTATAGTGAATACCAAATGGGAAATCTGAGAGCTATATATTCTCAATCAGATGTAATTGTCCAATTGACTCATGTAATGCAAATGTCAAAAGGGCTTCAGTGGTGAATTATATTTAAACCATTTAAAACACCTATACATTCAAATTACTAGCAACATGGGTTGAGAATGTATATTGCAAGAAAACAGTAATCTATAATACAACATAAACTAAATCTGGTAGAAAACGTAATAAACAGATTATCGATAGCAAAATTGTTTTAAAGTATAATGTGAAATTTAGTAAGGTAGTCATGCATCTAAAACACACAAATTATAAAAGTTCATTTATAAAATAGAAAGAGAAATGTTTTACGAGGAAAACCTACAGTCCTACGGCACATTACAAACATCATCATCTATACTGAGTCATAATAATAGGTCTTTTAAATTTTAATAAAAAAGACTCCGAGGCATATAAACAACGTTGAACATTTAAGGAGCGTGGAAAATTGGATTGTATTCCGTTTGAAAAGCCTTTATGACGCAGTTGTTTATTCAGCAAAACAAAACTGTTCCCTGTGTCCATTAACAAGCCTGGCTTTGTGCTCCACAGACTTCCGCAGGGCTGACTCCTGTTTGGAACCATTTCACACTAATTAGAAATAAGAGAAAAGACGGTGTTCATAAGCGCCACAGCTTTGGGCCTCTTTGAGCAGCTCTCACCCAAAATTAACTCGGTTGTAACCCTGCGTGAATAATAGCTTTGTGACAACACTTTAGAGAAATATATTGTTAATAATTGCCATCTTGCTGAGCAAAATGCTAGGGCAAATTTTACATAACAGCACAAGATAAAATAAAAAGAGGAATTTGTGAAGCTATGAAAGACACAGTTAGCAGTTCAGTCTTGTTTTTAAGACTCCTTTCATAATGATTTTGAAGAGCACAAACAGGTAAAAAAATCAGTGGCAGAAAGAATTTTATTTAATTAAAAATTATATTTAAGAATTGATTACTTATTGATACTAATCCTACAGATAGAGTTAACTATAAATAGGCAGTTTCTTTTTCAAATAACATATGAAGCAAAAGCACTGCATTTTAGTTTGATGCAAATAAATCACCAGAGAAAAAGGAGGTGGTATTTATGGTTAATAGCAGAAATTTCACAAAGTTTCTGAAGTAAAATATGGCTTAGAATTCATGTAAGTTTGTATACAGCACAGAGATAGAAAGCAACACATTTTTGAGAAGAGAAATGTAATGTTGAATCTAGGGCTTGACTTAGCATTGACAAAATATCAGATAAAGGCAAAAAGAAATTACAAGAGGGATATCAGCTTTTAAAACAACTAAGTTATTGCATATGCATATTGGTTTCTTTTATAAAACCAGGTTTCTAATGATCAGTTGTTGGGACTATGGGACTATATACCTTTTCCCATCTCTGAAACCATCTTTCAAAAAAAGCAAAGATCTATAAAAGGAATAAACATTGACAATATAATTAGAAACTCTGCACAGCAGCCTCAAATTAAAAGTTTTATTTGCTAATGAGTCACCTTCTAATCAAACACACAATAAAAAGAGAAGTTAAGTTCTGATTGCTAATACGGCTATGAAATTGAAGGAGGTCAAGAGTATAAATAGGCTGTTTGCCACAAGAACTTTCACCCTTTTAATCAAATCAATTTTTTTCGTGACAACCAGTTTCAAGGTTCTTGATATACTAAGATGAATAAGCATATCTTTACCCTCAAACAGCAGACATTTTCTGACAACAAATAAAGAAAGAAAGAAAGAAATAGTAAGGAGGATGACTAACTCGTACCATGTCCTGTGGAAGCACAAAGGAAGTCAATTCCGGAAGTGGAGAAAAAGGCAGAAGGATGTTAGGAAAAGCTGCCTAGTGAGGTGACATTTGAGATGTGACTTAAGATATAACAAGAGACAAATTTGATATATGTAAACCTATTTCAAAAGTGGACTTATTTCCTTGGAAATGTCAACAAAAGGATGACAAGATTAGGATAGAAGAGAACCAAAAACAGCAGCCAATGCCTTGCTAAGGGAGCGGCGTTGTGTTTTTGGTCACATCGAGTTCATACTGTTGTCAAATTTCCCGATTTAATTCCCCTCAGCAGACAGTTCTTGATAATCTACTCAATGAGTTATGTAGAAAAGCGTATACACGTGCCTTGAAAATTAAACCTAAGAGCTTATAACTAAATCACAAAGATAAATAAATGCCTGCTAAATACAGGATGATTTAAAAGACTGGAAAAGCACAAATGAAGGAAAATTTTATTTTAACTATGAAATAAGGTATTCTTAAGAAAATATCAAAATTCAACTATCAAGTCATTGAGGTATAAGTGTATTTAAATGTGCAAAGATAAAAATTTTAAAAAGAAGGAGAAAAAGCTATCTTGCATATCACAAGAACAGGAACACATCACAGTTGGAGATCAGTAAACGAGAAAAGAGAGAAAGTATGAGTAATTAAAATGCCTCGATGGGAGAAAGCGTATTCAAACAATAGCATTGACAGAGTTTCATCCTAGAGATTCTGATTAATTTTGCCCAGAATGAGGTCACAGCATTATGATTTTTCTTTAAGTCCTTCACGGGATTCTAATGTGTAGCCAGGATTGAAAACAGGTTTGTAATTGTTACATGCCCAATCTTAAAAATGTTAAGAGAAAATACATTTCTCTAAAACAATATAATTTATAAACATTTAGATACATTTAAAGTGAATCTATTTTAAAAAACTGAAAAATTGCAAACATCAGTACTCCCTTTGTACTATTCTATTAAACTAAAAAAGAGGTTGCATGTAAGATATACATGGAAGGTTTTCTTAGAAGTTAGTGTCTTATTTCTTTTGTTCTATTCATTTAATACTTCAAACAGTGAATTTACAGAAAACACTGCCCAGAACTTAGCAATATTCAAAGTAATTTAAACAACATTTTTAAAGAAACAATATTTTCTATTAACACATTTTACTCTAATTTTCATCGAAAATTGTAATTATGCCGGCAAGTTATTTGGATTTATTGATTTCAACTTGTTTAAATGCTCCTGTTATAAAGCAGGGAATTGAACCACATGATAAAAGACTTCTTTAACTCTATAAATATTTTGAAACTAAGATTTTCCTTCATTCTCTAGTATATCGAGAAAAGCAACCAAATAAAGGCCACAATTGAGGTTCATTAATACAGATTTGCAAATTTGAATCAAGAAAACTCTTATCTTGACCTTAAACCTCAACAGCACATTGCTCACTTATAAAAGTAGGTCACAGCTCTTTAAAAGAATCCTATAGGTTTTTCCTGCCATTTTAACAAATCCATAATAATCCCATTCTTAGCCTAACAAAAAAGACAAAGATTTGAAAATGCTGGAAGGCAGGTCAGTACATTTTAGCACATTAAAACTGTCAAAAAATTGTATTCCAAACTTAGTACCAAGTAAGTGAAGGGAAGGTCTACATTAATTAGTATCCTAAAATTAAGGCAATTCTTGGATGTTTGCTAAAGTAGGCAGAGTTGCCTGGTGGCAGGTTTGCAAACTCTGGAGGCAGACTCCTGGATTCAAGTTTTGCCCCCTCTTTTAGAACTGACAGCTTGAACAAAGAAAGTTAGCAACTAAGTCCCAGTTTCTTCACCTGTAAGTTGGAGATTATAAAAATCATCTTCTTCACATAGCACAATTGTATAAGAAATAATAGATAGTGGCCAGCACCAAAGCAATTAATATATATTTGCTGTAACCTCATAACCCAGCAGAAAAAACTTTATGTATATCTAATTTGAAGAAAATTTTCTTAATATGCGCTTACACATATAATATATAGCACAATTCTCAAAATAACATAAACCTTATTTTAAACTATGAATACCACAATTTATCTCAGCTCCAAGAAGAAATTGTATTTGACCTCAAAAATACAGTGAAAATATAATGTAGGGGGACAAAATTTTGATAAATACATTTTCCTTTAAAATATGGTGTTAGAATTGCATCCATACCAAGTATTATGTTTTGTTTTGGTTTTTTTGGTATTATACTAAAAAATGTTATTTAATAGTGAATGTTAACTTTGATCTTTTTCCAATAATTATATTATAATTTAGATGTTTATTTAAAATAGATATAAAAATTAATTATGTATAATAAATCTGCTTATACACACATATAATAAAAATGTCTGTAAAAAAGGATTTTCAGGTAAGAAATTACTGATCCATAAGAATATGTAATTTTCCAAATGTTTCACTGATAGTTAATGTCAGGGCTCAGAATAGGACACACATTTCTTGAGTTAGATAACTTTGTACTTTTTCATTTATAATTCTCATTCCACTTCGCAACCATGCATTTATTTTAAATTACATTTTGACTACTTGTTTTTCTCCTACTAATATACAAACTGTGGTGGACCTGTTTTGTCAGCACTGTATTTTAGTAGACTACCAAAAGATAATTGGAACTCAAAAATAAATGTCAAAGTTTTAGTGTTATCACAGTACTTTTAATATGAAAATATTATTGTTTTACAAGAATATTTCTAAATTAAAGTACTACAGATACTAACTAAATTATTTACCAATCAGTTGTTTCCATTATCCTTAAATATTTTTATTAAATATGGATAGTTCTAGCTAGAATCTAAGTGATTCCTAATATAAAACTTGTTAATACCATGAATAGTGCACTATTTTAAAAAGATGCCAAATGATGAGAAAGATGATGATGATGATGATGATGATGATGATGATGATGATGATAAAGAAGAAAGTGAAGAATTGCCTTTTAGCACCATGGTTTCATTCCACCTAAAACTTAAATTGTACTTACAAAAAATTTTATAGATGTCCATAAACATTTGTTGGGCAGAAAAATGATTTCATGATTTATCCAAAGTTCAAACAATCCAAAGTATATTTTTCAAAGTTGTTCTTGGTTCCTCATAGATTTCTTCTGCAATTAGAAACCCTCTTTTCTTTCTGTTTTCTTTCTTTTTAATTTGTCTATACATTATCATGTTAATTGTGATAGCCACTAAAGCCTATATGGGTAAATGTGACTACCTTTATGGAATTAATTGTACTATGATTAATGAATTACATTTCACTTAGTGAAGACCTAAATAAAACCTTATGCCTGATTTAAAAAATTAAAACAATGAGCAAAATGATTTTATAACTTTTTCATATTTTATAACTTTTTTTAGTATTCAATAACTTAAGACTTGTAAGAGTTACAAAAATTATACAGAGTTCCTTTGTGGATTTCACTCAGTTTCCCCTAATGGTAATATCTTATGTACCCATGGTGCATTGCAAAAAAACCATTTAAAATGGTCTTTTCAATTTTATTTGGATTTAGCATATTGGTCTTCAAAATAATTTTTAAAGGTAAAATCAGTTTATTGTTAACAAACTAACTCCCCAAAAGAGTATTTGAAAAGCTTCAAAATATTTTTGATGCTATGTCTCTTATTTCCATGAATAGCCAGTGAACGAATATGTTAAGTACAGTCACAGAACGTGCTCTTTATCCTTTCTGGAAGGCTAAAGAAGAGTGTCTATAAAGAAACAGTGTAATCAGCTGCTGATTAGCTCAGCCCATATGCCTATAACCTTGAAAATATTCTCATTTAACAATGATGATGACATTATAATAGAGTTAACTCCAACATTTCCCAAATTTAAGGACTAAACAAATTGCCTGTAGAGAGAAACACAAATTACTTCCTGTTTTGTATTATATAAAGTTTGGTAGATTGCTGTGTTCTCTCACTATCCCATCTCCTTAATATTTAATAATTTAAGAAAATTTGTAAAATATAGGAAGTATTCACAAGAAATACTTGACATAGGATAATAGCTCTATCCCTTATGTATTAAATCACTACAAATTATATATGATTTTTCAAAAAATCAATGCAGTCAAGGTATAATAACAAAAGCATGGTTTTGGAGTCAAACCCAAAATAAAAATTCCATTTCATAACTTTTTAGCTGTATAACTTCGATCATATGACTAAATTTTACTGAGCTTTAGATCCACCCTTTATAAAATGAGAGTAATAATAAACATCTTGTATTGCTATTGTCAAGATTAAATAAGGAATTGTATTTCAAGGGCTTAGCTAATTGTACGGCTGCTGTGTGAAGTGCATGACACAGCTCCAGCAGTTGTATTACATGACTCAGTCCATATTACCACAGTCTTGGTTCACAGTTCTGCCTTAAAAATTGAAGTAATAATAGTGATAACTGTTATTATTTAAAATGCTAATATGGATAGTGACATGTGTTTTAATATATAATATACATCATCAAGTGCCTTTAAAAACTATGTAAAGATGTTATAATATCCGTACTTTGAAGAATAACTTTGTTGGAGAATTAAAAAAAAAATACCTTGAGGCCAAGTTGAGGACAGCAAAGGGTAAATTTCCTATGGAGAAAATGAACTTGAATGGGTGGTTTATTCTTTCCAACTGTGCAATTCAAGGTACCAGATAGTTACATTTAAGGACAGGGGCATATATCAGAACAATAGTTGGACACTAAGATGAGTTAAAGTCTGTGAGAGATAGGTCATGAAGTCCCAAAGAAACCACATTTAGGGCGCTAGATCAAAGAAATGCCAAAACTGGGGCAGTAGACGATTTTAAACTGCCAGTGTTTAGAAGAGTAAAACCAATCATTTAATAGCTGTAAAGTCATTGGGTTAAAAAGTACATCCTGTTTGAAGCAGAAGCAGTAGTCCAAAACCACAGCCATGCCACCAGGATATGAAAGGCACTCAGGAAGCAGCCTGAGATGGGACAATAATGGTGAACTATGTGGTTTTCTAGGTAATTGACTTCTATTCTCTGTGATTCACCTTAGTACTAAGGAAATAGAAATTTCATAACCATTAACTCCATTCCAGATTCAGAGTATAGATAGAGCAATATGATTCTATAATATAGCTAAATAAACTGAGCATCTAAAAAATAGCTCCAACTTTTTGACAACACAGGTAAACATGTTTTCCAGTCTTGTTCCAGTGTTTTATGCATGTTACAATTGCATTGTGCCAATATTCTGTAAATTTTTTCAACAGCTCTGTGAAATTATCAAAGTTATAAATAACCAATAGATAAATAAGATGTATGTACTAAAATTGCATATATAAATGGAACATGGAAATTTCCATTATGAAAAAGCAGTTTTGAGCTCATAAAAAGAATGTCTGAATAAAATCTGTGAGATATACCACAAGACAGTATGTCAATATTTATCATGTATCTATATTTTGGCATGTGGCTATTGAAGACTTTATTAATTTATCCATAGTTCTCTTTTTAAAGAAAGATATAAAATATAGATCATTTTTCTGCTAACTCTATCAAATGCCTTGTCTGAGATAATTATTTCTATCCCTTTACTGCACATTAGTTCATTATATCATCTGAAATCCAGTTTCTGCTGCACAAATTATTTTAAGATCACTATTTCCCATTCTTTCTTGGCTGAATACATTTCTCTCAGAATGAAAGTCATAGAAAAAAGTCCTTGGCTGTATAAAAGTCCTTTGTTGGTGCTTTTGAACTCCCTGGTCATGGACTACAAAGAGTCCAGCGCTCTGCCTCTCACCCCTGTAGAACAGAAACGTCGCCTTTTGTGGATCTTGATATACAGGATACATTACTGAGTGTCTTTAAAAGCTTTGTGAACCTTGATGGAAATCAGAGGTGAAAATGACAGTTCAAATGTCTGGTCTGGGTTTAAGAGATCCATGGTAATGTATTTTTCTTCATAACAAATGCAGGTAAAATAGTGAGAGTTGTTCTACCAGTAGAAGCAGACTCAGACTTACGGTCACCACTCTTTGTACTTCCAAAAGCTATAGCCCAGTGGATTTGGGAAGCAGACTCAGTGATAGGGGTGTTGCTGGGAGCAAAGAAACATTATTATACTTATCATGATTGGACAAGGTTTGGATCATCAATGTTTTTAAATTCTGAAATGAATTTTGGATTTAAGTCACCTATTTCAAAGTGCAATTACTATTTAATCATAATTTAAATTATGCCTAGTAATTTTGATGATGTTTGAATTATCAATGCTTAACCCAGGACCTAGGTCAAGATAGGTGCTCAACAAAAGTCTATTTCATTGAAAATGGGATTAGTTTGTAATTGTATGAGTCAGGTTCATTTAGGGAAGCAGACATACTAGGAGTAGCATGTGAATGAAGAATTCATTGCGTGGGTTAGCGCTTCCACAAAATGTGAGCTAAACTTGAAAAATGAAGTTATAGAAGGAGAAAGTCATAAGATCAGAGAAAGAATCAATAATTATCCTTACTGAAGCCCTGTCATGGGCAACCAAGTCAGAACTTAAAGGGAAATCTGAAGAGGCAAAGCACATCTAGCCTTCAAAATGGTACTGCAAAGGGATACTTACTGAAAAGTATTTATACTATTATCAACAAGACAAGGAATAACAAGTGCTGGGGAGGATGTGGAGAAAAAGGAACTCTGGTACACTGCTGGTGGGAGTGCAAACTGGTACAACCACTGTGGAAGGCAGTGTGGAGGTTCCTCAGAAAATTGGGAATGGAGCTACCATTTGACCCAGCAATCTCCCTTCTGGGGATCTACCCCAAACACTTGAAAACCTTTGTCCGCAAAGACTTATGTCCCCAGTGTTCATCACAGCACTGTTCACAGTGGCCAAAACATGGAAACAACCAAAGTGCCCTGCGACAGATGACTGGATGAAGAAGCTGTGGTACATACACACAATGGAATATTACTCAGCTATAAGAAAAGATGAAATATTGCCATTTCCAACAAAATGGATGGACCTGGAGATCATCATGCTTAGTGAAATAAGCCAGACAGAAAAAACCAAGAACTGCACGACATCACTTCTCTGCGGAATATAAAACTGAAAACAACAAAGAAAAAAAGAAATGAACAGACAAACAAATAACCCATGGACACAATCAATAGTTTAATGTTTATTTGGGGACGAGTGGGTTAGGGAGGGGAGAAAGGGGAGGGAGTGGGAGAGGAGGGAGGGGAAGCTAAATATAAGGTGATGGAAAGAGAACTCAAAAAAAATAAATAAAATAAAATAAAATAAAAAGAAAAGTATTTATGAAACCATTTCCTATGTGCATCTAGCACTTCCGTGGTTCCACAGGCAAGCATCTCTTGCTGTGCCTGGGACCCTAGTAATCATCAGGGTCATCAATCCGAAAGATGGGCTGGAGATAGCAGCAGAGAAGTATAAGGGCAAGCCTAGACCATGGGGTACACCTTTGCCTACATTTTGTACTAAATAATCCATGAATTTCTCTAAGTAATGGCTTTTACTTTCTTTCACCTCCAAATCTTGTATGAGTTCCTCTTTTGGCCAACTCCAATTCTAAATCTTACAGGGAAGGTTATTCTGGGAAACACAGTTTTTAATTTAACTAAACTGACAATAGCAAAATTAAGCCAAAGGGTTTTCTTTCCAATGAATACAAACAACAGTAAAATAATAAGAAAATGAAAGCTAAAGAGTTTTGGGTATACCTCCTTGATGAGCTCATGGTTCATTCACCTGACAAAACAAACAAAACACAAGATAAATAACACTGTATCTCATTAAATAAAGCTGTATATGCTGATAGAATGTTATTTTTTAACATAGCTGTGTCTAGAACACTAAAAAGAACTGCTTTAAAAATGCACTATTTGTTATGGATTGACAACTTTAGTGAGGTAAAAATTTGTTTCCAGATTATAAATCCCTGTGTATAATAGAATTTTTAAAAAGTTTTTAATTTGACAACATTCTTGCTCTTGAGCAGTTATCTCCACTGATGATGGAATTATGTTTTACTAATTTATGGTAAATTACTGGTTTAAATCTCTTTTGATAAAATACACAGAGAAAAATCCCATTCAGTTTACATACCCTTCTGAAAGTAATATAAAGTCTTGCAGAATGGGTTTAGGACACATACGTGGAGTAGTATCTGGTCTATAAAGCTATTCTCTGTTTATGCTGGTCACTGTTTAGGAATAACTTGTCTTTTATGATCCTTGCTTTGAATTACCTATACTCTTAATACTTATGACTTAGCTATGGTCTTTAATTGTCAGATTATAGAGATATCTCATTCTCTTTCCAAATTTCATATATTGCTAGCTTTCATATCTGCTAGCTTTCTTACTAATTTAATATACCTTGAGAGTCTAAAAATTCTTGACAACTAGCTTTCTTAGTTTTGGTAATCTCAATAATTTTTAGTTACTTTCTTCAACCTATTCTGTATTTTGTGAGAAAACTCACATTTACCTAGGTACTCATGAGCCTGTGATATTTGACTTAGCTTGTGGTGCTGTGAAAGCAGAAACTGAGCCAAAGGTTTAAGTTCAAGTACTTCATTTAGGAGTGCAATTCAGAGAATAGTAATCTGGGACAGAAGGAGTCAAATAGAAAAAGATAAGAAGCCATTATGAAGAAGTGTTATTATATGGGCCACCTCTACAGCTAACTAAATGCTTGATATCATGGACTAAAATATTAATATATCTTCAGAGACTTCTTGCCTAGAGAAAGACTATATCAGTCAGCCTCCTCACTGACTGATTGAAAGATGCTCCATAAGGTATTAATTCCTCTCCACATCTGGATTACACACACATAAATACTCAATCCTGGAATAGGAAATGAGAGGTGCACAGCCCAAGCCTACACTAAAGCACTGTCTCACTCCATTGAGTGAAGCCGACTGCACCAACTAGAACAGGTCCTCACAGCAGTTTATGATATGATCAGGGGGAGAGTATTTGAAGAAAACTTCAAGAGGCTTCCGTTCAATACAATTCAATCTTTGCACCACTCAGATCCCATGTGCCCCCCCCCATTAAATCAAATTGATCTAAATCCCCTTCAAGGTGATAAACCAGAATACTTCTACCTATAATTAATTAGAGGGTTAATATAATAAAACAAGCTTAGTCGATCCAATGCCTTAATTGATATTCTTCATTTTCTTTCTCAACCAGCCATACTAGGTATCCATCACCTCCAACAAGTACTTTGATTGATATGGAGCCTATGAACAATGAGGTATCTCAGACTTTTATACATGCCATGTCTGAACATTTAGTTAATTAGAAAAACCCAAATTGAGAGACATTCTATAAAACAATGTATTATAATTTTCAAAAATATTCATATCATAAACTCTTCTAGATTAAAGAAGAATAAAGAACCACAACAAGTAAATACTATATGTGGCCCTATATTGGATACTACCTAAGTTAAAATTAAAATAGCTATGACTGACAGTAGTGGGATAATTAATAAATTCCAACATGTATTGCATATTATTATAAATAATAGTATTGTATAAATGTAAAATATCCTGAATTTGATCATTGTATTGTGTTTTTATTAAAAAAATACCCTTTTACTTAAGAAAAACATGACAAAGTATTTAAGGGATAAAGTAAATGAGATAAAGTGTTGCAAAAATTTATTGGTTTAAGATAAATGGGAGTACCCTGTATTATTCTTTAAAATCTATAAACCAGATTATTTTAAAGTAATTTTAAAAAAATTTTATGTAAATGAGTAAAGAAATAAGGGGATTTTCATTCTTAAAGGTTTATATTTATAACCTACCCTACAACATATGATTTAACAGTGCCTTTAGGCAAATATGTCTAAGCTTTATTTTTTTATTTATAAATAAGAAGATAATAGTACTAAACTTGTAGAGTTGTACAAAAGAGGACTCAAAGAAATGTTTTCTAATTGTTAGCAAATTTCCTGGCAGTAAACACATTAAAAAATGTCAGCTATGATTTTTATGTAACAATAATAATAATGAGGTGTTTGTTCATTTTAACTTAAATTATATTATATATTTATTGTGAGACTTTAAGCAATTCTTAGAAATACTTCCCTTAAACAAACATTAGATGTCATGATATAACATTGCATAGTCATGTCCACGAACATTTAAAAGGCAAGTTTGTCAGATATTTATATACATTTGATTATTAGGTCACACCCACATTCATTTATGATCATATCTGGTTTTCTTCAATAAATGGGCCTCGGAGTATGACATTTAGAGTAATGCTCTCCCCACATATTTGTGATTAATAATTACCTTGGCTTCATGATCTAGATATAAAATATTTTCACATTTTAATTTATACATGCATATAAAAATGACCTAGTTTGATAGGCAAAATTTAATTGAATATACCCAGAAATAAATATTTCTATAGTTGATACTGTAGTATGCTAAAACAATAATCAAATTAAATCTGACACTATTTTAATCAAAACAAGCTCTCTCCTATTTAAAAAGTGGAGAAATAAATTGAAAGGACCATTAGCAATTACCCTTAAATAATTAGAAGCAAATTAATTTTAGGGATTTAGTTTACTAAAGGATATTTTTATAATATTGAAATAATTTTTAATGTATACGATTAAATAATAATAAATGTATAATTTATAAAGTAGAAAAATACTATCCATAGACAGGCAGTGTATAGTTAAATGTTGTGATAGTAGAGGATTATTTCATTTATGATTTGAAAGATACTAGAAATTATTTCATTAGAGAAATAAGTTAATTTTGTTATAAATTTTAGATAGTTTTATTATTATTATTTTAACCCAAAGAACTTAATTATTTAACTGTTAATTTCCCCTTTAATCCTTAAATTTTGGATATGTGATTTAGTGAAGGATTGTGCGTATACAAATTCCTTCATATATTAATGTCTTGGTCTTTTTCTGATTACAACTAGCATGCAAATAGTGATACAAGTGGGATAGAGAGTGGTTATACTTCTAAGACACATTAATTTATTATAGAATGATACATAGTGATCATTTAATTTAGTATCTTTGTTTTGAAAAAGTTGTAGTGTAGACAGTTTGAATACAACTCAGGATATCTAAGTGGTTAATAGTATGGGCTTTTCTATAGTCTTAGCTCACAAGTTATTCCCCAGGTGACCGTAATTGTTGATGACAAATAATTATTTATTTGACCATATCTACTTTTAAATATTATAATTGAAGAAATTTACAGCAATTGCTTCACATGTTACTGTGAAAATTAAGTAAGACAAAGCATATCAAATAGTAATGACAATTTTTAGAAGGTAAATACTCAATAAACACTAATGAAAATATTGAAGGTGGTGATCATGAGAGTGATGATGATGAATATTATAGTATCCCAAGATCTTAGAGCTTGTTGATATATGTTGACAACTATAGTAAGTTGATTCTATTTATCCTACAGAGGGCATTGTATTAAAGAAATCTGGTTGCAAAATTAGAAAATTGATTGCATTTAAATTAAAGGTTTAACTCAGAAAAATGTGGTGTGGGTCAAAATTGACATTTGTTCATAAGACTACAAAAAGAAATGGTAGTATCAAATAACTGCTAAAATTTGTTCAAAGTATGGCAGTATTATCTACATAAAGAATATGAGTATGAGAAGAGTTCAGGAAATTAACCAAGTGCCTTTATGCTGTTACCTTGGTAATTGAATGAAACCAGTGGATGGGTCCTAGATCATGATAGTAAATTGTCAAAAACCTTGAGAAATCTAGAAGAGGAATAAATAGCATGATAGTTGGGGCTAATTCATTAAATATAAATATGTTAAATATGAGAATAAACATCTACTCCATGTATTCCACACCTTCTTGTATAAGAAAATAAATGAAACTGTTTATTTCACTGTAATTTTTTTAGAAATGCTAATAAAACTCCAAAAATATTCTTATTGTTTAATACAGTGCAGATTGCAGGGAAAGCTCAATGTGGGTATGCAAACTGCAGCTTTTCAAATTGATTACCACAAGCAGAGTAGCAGTTGTAATATTTTTATTTCCTATGCCTTTAGTCTATGAATAGTAAAGTTCCTGTGGACATTCTTATAAGAGATGTGGACAAACTGGAGAAAAGATCAAGAACCCCTTTGGTAAAACAAGGTGAACAACCTCACACTGTATGGTAGATGAGCAGCACTGTTTGTAAAGCTTGATAAAAAAAGGATAATACAAGTACAAAGAAGTTTTGATCTCCAGGTTCAAATCCTTAATTTTGTTGCATGTAATGTATTCTTCACATTTAAATACAATGTCTTTGTATGAATCCCGGACAATAACTCACTTTTGAAAGGTAAATCAAATATTATGGAATAAAAAACTTGATTAGGTGAGCATTCCTTATTTCATCAAAGAAATTGATATATTTAAAGCTGCTAATGTTTGGGTTGGAATAGAGTGTAAAAACATTTTAAATCTACTGAAAAAAATCAATCTAGGTAACTTACAGCATTAAGAAAAAATATACAAATAAGTTTAGTCATAAAAACTTTTTAACCTCAGAAATACTTATTTACTCTAAGGACCATGCATGGAAATACTGCTATATATTAGAAAAAAAAAATCAATTCCATGATTAGGAAGAAATTTCAGATTTCTAATGATATTCCAAAGAGACTATGAGACAAATACATTTGAGTTCTAATTTATCAGCTTTTATATGCATATATATTATAAAGTCACTTTTGTGGCATGCCTCAAAATGGTCTCACATAATGGATTCTTAATGCACCCATATTTCCATTCTATTTTTTAATCCAGTTTAAAAATAACTGGTAGGGAGGAGTCTCTAGGACTTTGCCTTTCTTTAGTAATTTAATCTATTAGTCTTTCTTTCTTTCTCTTTACATGTCTTATAATTTACATTCTTATCTTTTATATTAATATATTACACATTTTTAAAAATTAAATTCCAGTAAAATAGCCTTTGAAAATTCAGACAATTATGAAAATAAAATTAAAATTTCCAGTAATCACTTGACAACTACCCAGATAATTATTTTTTAAAATATTGCTGAATTTCCCACAATGTTTTCTCAGGTTGTATACTACTGTAAGTTTGGGAAGATAGTGTTTGTATAATTTTGTGTTATGTTTATTGGTTTGTGTTATCTTTATTTCCATTTGATATTTCATTTCAACATTATGAAAATGCTTTGAAATATTTCTTATAACTGCAAAATTATTCTTATATTGTTGTAATGTAATGTTACCTATTTTTGACATAAAATTACTTCCAATATTGATTGCTATAGCAAGCAATAGTTAACAAACATCTTTATTAATAAATCTTTTAACATTTTCTTAAAGGAAGGTACTAGACATAAAATGAGTTAATTGAAAGGAATGAAATTTGATCAAACAAATGAATCAAACTTCCAATAGAGATATTATATTAAGTGAACCATCCTAATGGGGTTTCTTCATTGCTAATACTTTCTCAACACTTTTGTTATTGTGTTCTAGATCACCTGTATTTTTTTCTTAACCTTTTCCTGAAAATGAATGCCTGAAACACATCTTTGTATTCTAAAGGACTAAAGACACAATAAATATTTAGCCTTGCACTGACCATAAGAATATAATGAATTTAGGTAGCATATTTCCAAAACAGCTAGCTAGACTTTGTGACATCTTTACTCCAATGATGTGGTCTCTAAACTGTGGTTGCTTCTTGAATAGATATCAATTAGCACTGTAGCTTTTGGGGTCATCTTTTGAGTCTACTATGGATTTTTTCTCCAAGAGTTTTCCAAGTTAGATATATCAAAATAAAATTTTGACCACATATCAAACCTCCTCGGGGCTCATTATTGCTTTTCCAGTTTGGGGAACGTGAGTAATATTTCCCAACTTAGCATTGTCTGTGAATTTAATTAGCATGCTGTTTACTTGCTCATTTCCATCACTAATGAGACTGTTAAAAGAAGTGGACCTACCACTAACCCTTGTAGTAGTTCTCGGATATCTCCACCCTCCTAGAAGAAGCCACTTATTATGAACTCTTTTATGTGATACTTCAACCAATTTTTACTCTATGTAAAGTGTTCACATTCAAGCTAATTTAAACTAATTCTTTGAGTAAAATTTTATGATACGCTATCCTTTTGCATTTCTTAAATCAAGATATAACACATCTATTGCTGCTTTCATCTATTAATCTCATAAACTGATCCACTAGGAAAAAAAAAGCAATTAAATATGCCTGGCATGATGTTTTTTCTGTGTAAAATTATACTGCTTGCTTTTCATAATTCAGTTTTCTTTTAGATGCCTTCCAATATTTGTCTTAGGATTTGTCTCCTTATTTAACTAAGATTTGAGGTAACTACTGTTGTTCTTTTCAGAAAACAGAGACTTGTTTGCTCATAGATTTTCCCTTTTATAGTCTTGAGTTACCTGTGAAAATAAACAAAGCTGTGCTCATCATTGGGAAACAAGTTCACTGAACAGATTATGTCTCTCCATTCTGTCTTGAAAATATGGCACAAATAAATATAAATAATTTCTCAACATCCTGGTTTGTGTGGTGGAAAACAAAACCGTTAGTTTCTAAAATGACCCTGTCTTTCTTGTGTTTAACAAGATCTTCATTAGATACTAATTGCTTCAACTTCTTACCTGTACTTTTTTTTCCTTTTGTTAAATTTGATTTTAGAAAACAGGTCAATATCCTCATCATTTCAAAGCCTTTGTGGATTTCATTATCTTCTCATTAATTAGTATACATATGTGTAATCTTTATTTATTTATTTGAAAACCCATTGGATATTATTAACATATTATTTTCCTTTTTAATACTTCTTCTGAGTTTTATTTTTCACTAAAAAGCTTTTTCATTATTTGTATTTTTAAAATTTGGATTCTATTGATCTTTAGTTGCTATAGTTGTTTTCTTTTTTTCATTTCTGCACTTCATCCCTGAAATAACATTATTTATGTTCATCACTGGTATACTTAGTTAACATCATTTGGAAATGTTAGACCTCTTCTTGCATTATTTTTTATTTTCTCTTAGCAATAATTAACACATTCTACGTTTATAGAATTTTTCAGTGAGTCAAATGCAACCACCCTTTACACCTTACCCATTTCTTAACAGGTTAAGATTGAAGGATTTCAAATCCAGAGTGAAGAAAGGTAGAAAAAGGTAAACAGTTAAGAAGTTATTGCAAGATTCCTGAATAGTCAGTACAGGCTGAGTCATTTAAAGAATTGAAATAAAGAGCAGGGAATTGATGTCAAAGGTTTATAATAGTTATTAGCAACTGAGGATATTCAGGAAGCTGGGTTTTCTTCTCCTACCATGGTAAGTTAAATCAGTACTTTAAAAAATTATTGTATACATTAATTACCTGAAATCTTGTTAAAATCAGAAATTGACACATTAGGTCTGTGCTGAGCCTGAGTCTGTATTACTAGCAAGCTCCGATGTGATACCTATGCTCATGATACTGATTCTCAAGTCACACATCAAGCAGCAAGTGAATGAATGACTATCTGAATCTTTGAGGAATAACACCAGCCTATATTCACTCTAAAAAGAAACACTTTGTAAACCATTGACAATAAAAGCATACCTGTTTTGTGTTCCTAAAGAATCTAATATAATGATATATAGATATGAGTGATAATATTTTAAAGTATCATGCTTAACAAAGAATATATTTGCACCCAAAGTGTAACATTTCTACCAGAAAGAATCCCTTTATATAAAGAGGCTTCAGAAACTGAGAAACAAGTTTCAAATTATTTCAAGAATGCTACCACCTGAATAAAGAATCTACCATGTTAGATGTCCAATTACATAGTTCAATGGAGAAATTTAAATTTCTCACAAAATAATGATAGAAGCCTACTTAAGATTGTGGTTTTGGGGATGAGAACAGAGAATTTGGGTGCAGATAATTTTTTAACCAATTATCGAGGTATTAGCGATATATAAAAAGCTGAACACAGTTTATATTTACAACTTTATGAGTTTGAGGATATATTATACAATACATTCACATTTATGAAACCATCACCACCATGAAAATCATAAAATATTATCACTTTCTAAAATTTCCTCCTGCCATTTTATTATTATTATTATTATTATTATTATTATTATTATTATTATTTTGTGTAACTTAAGAACACTTAAAATATGATCTATCCTCTTAAAAAATTTTAAGCATACAATCCATTATTGTTAGCTGTAGGCAAACCCCAGCCCCTAGCAACCACCATGCTAGTCTCTGTTTCCATAAGGTTGACATTTTTAGATTCCACATTGTAAATGAGATCATACAGTGTTTTTCTTTTTCTGTCTGACTTACTTCACTTGCCCTACATGTTTATGAATATTGTCACAAATGGCAGGCAGGGTTTTGTTTATAGCTGGATAGTATTTCATTATATACAAATACATTTTCTTTATCAATGTATCTGTTAATGGACACTTTTCCCTTTTATTGTCAAATTCTGCTTTCATATTTTTTATTAGTCTTGATCAGCATTTATTAACTTTATTAATCTTTTTGGAAGCAAATTTTGACTCTGTTCTACCAATGGCTTATTAGCTTTCCATTGTATTGGTTTCCACAAATATTTTTATGGTAGAATAACATCATCAAGATGGCATCATAGTTACTTCCCAACTTCATTTCTCCTCCCAAGAAGACCAACTAGCAACTATCCACAGACAAGGCGCCATAGTGAAAATCCCAAGGAGGAGAGGCTGAAGCACCCCCTTGGGCCACAGAAGGACCACATTGGAAGTGTGAAATGAGCGGCTACATTCTGATCACATTACTCCAGGCCAGTACAGTGCTGCACTGAGAGGGTACCCCAAACCTCCAGTTTCTTTAATAGCAAAAAGAGAACCCAAGGTGTACACCCAATGTCTTCAGTATTGTGGGACACTTTCCAGGATGCTCAATGGGTCACACTGGACAGACATCACAGGAGCAACCTGTGGGGATTGACCACTAGAGATCAAATTAAGATGGAAGGGGAGAGATTTACAACAATTAGCATCATACCTTGACAGACCACATTTTTCCCTGCATTGGTGCCACAGTAGAGATCCTACCCAGCAGTTTTGTCCACCTGCAGAATCAAGTTGATGGCCCCTTCTAGCAAAAATAAGCAAAATAAACAGGTAGACTACATCAAACTAAAAAGCTTCTACACAACAAAAGAAATAATCAACAAAATAATAAGGCAACCTACAGAATGGGAGAAAATATTTGCAAACTATCTGATAAGCATAGACACACACACACACACACACACACACACACACACACGTGAAACTCATGCAATTCAATAAAAATAAAACAAATAATGTAATTAAAATGGGCAAAAATTCTAAATAGACATTTTCTTCAAAGAAGATATGAAATGGCCAACAGGGACATGAAAAGGTACTCAGTATCACTAATCATAAAGAAAATGTAAGTTAAAACCATAATGAGATACCACCTCACACCTGTTAAAATGGTTATTATCAAAAGATAAGTGCTGGCAATGATGTGGAGAAAAGAGAACCATCGTGCACTGCTGGTGGGGTTTGAAATTGCTACCAGCCCCTATGGAAAACAGTATGGTGGTTCCTCAAAAAATTAAAAATAGAACTACCATATGATCCAGCAATTCTACCTCTGGGTGTTTATACAAAGAAAACAAAATCATTATCTTAAAGAGATACCTGTACCCATCATTTCTCACAGCATTATTTGCCATGATTATCAGCCATAAACTTTAAAAACAAGGAAAATAAATAAGACGGAAAAAACAAATACTGTTTGATCTTACCTATACATGGAATTGAAAAGCACTGAACTCATAAAAACAAGGAACCAATTGATGATTACCAGAGGTGGGAGGTGGGGAAATAAGTGAAAATGTGCACAATTTAGGTTATAAGATGAGTAATTTCTGGGAATGTAATGTACAACATGGTAGATACAGTTCACAAAACTGTATCACGTATTTGAAAGCTGTAAGGGAATAAATACTAAGTTTCATCACACACTCAAAAATTATAATTATGTGGAAAAATGGGTGCGTTAACAAAACTTATTGTGGTAATCATTTCAAAAAATAGACATAGAAGGGCTGTCCAAAAAGTATCCAGCCATGTAATACAAAAAATAAAGGCATTTATGGCTGGATTTTCTCCTGACAGAACTTGTATATCAAACCGTTATGTTGTATACCTTAAACTTACTCAATGTCATACGTCAGTTACATCTCAATAATGCTGAAAAAAACAAGAAATATTTTTCTTTCTTGCACTTTTGGCTTTAATTTTCTTTTTTGAGGTAAAAGCTTAGTTTATTGATTTTAAATATATCCTCTTCTCTGATATATGCATTTGAAGTATATATTTTTCTCAGTACTGTTTTAAATGAATCCACCATAATTTGATGTACTGAGTTTTTATTCATGTTTAGTGTAAAATATTTTCCCAATTTTTTAAATTATCTTTCCCTCATTGCATACTAGCATAAGTTTAGTTTCCAAATTTTTAATATTATCTTTCCCTCATTGCATACTAGTGAAAATTTATTATCATTAGAATATTACTCTCCATGAGTGCAATCACCTTGAATTTATTGGGGCTTTTTAATGTAACAATATGTGGTCTATTTTGAGAAAAATTCCATGTGTACATGAAAATAATATACACTTTGAAGTTATTGGAGTTATTGGGCGTAGTGCTATATAAATGTGAAGATCATCATTTTAGTTAATACTTTTGTTCCAATTATATTTTATATCGTTACTCATATTTTGTCTCATTTTTCTTTTGATTACAAAAAAGAAATTATTAAATCTCCTGTTATGATTTTTGGATTTATCTAGTTCTTCTTTACTTCTGTTAATTTTTGCTTTATATATTTTAAAATTGCTTATTGGTTATTCATGATTAAGAGTGTTATTTCTTCTTATTAAATGATCCCCATTTCATCAGAAAATATATCTTTGCTAATACTTTTACCATCTGAAGTCCAGTTTATTTCCTAGTAATATAGTCACATCTTCTTCTTCCTGATTATTATTTACTTGGCACATTTTGTTCTATTCTTTTACTTTCAATGACATTTTTGCTTACATATAAAATGTCTCTGTTATAAATAGTAGTGCATAATTAAGTTCTTTTTTCCATGTAATCTTATAATTTCTGTCATTTAATTAGAGTGTTTAGTCCCCAAAAGCACTGGTTTATTGATAAAATTAGTATTTACTTCTAATTCTCTTTTATATATGTACTTCTTTAACTGTCTCCTTTGAATTAAGCAAATATTTAAAAATTCTTTTTATACCTCTAATGACATTTTAGCTGTATCTATTTCCATTAATTTTAGTTTTTTATTAAATGTATCAGGGTGACATTAGAAAAATTATATAGGTTTCACATGTAAAATTCTATAACACACCATCTATGTGTTGCCTTTTATGCACACCCCCCAGTGTCAGTTCCCCTTCCATCACCATATATTTGACCCATCCTCCCTCCTCCATCAACAGCCTCCCCCCTTACCCTATGGCAACCACTAAACATTGTCTGTGTCCATGAGTTTTTGTTTCTTTGTCTTTTTCCTTTGTGCTTTCAGTTTTATATTCCACATGAGTGAAGTCATATGGTTCTTTACTTTTTTTCTGTCTGACTTATTTCATTTAGCATGATTATCTCAAGATACATTGATGTTGCACAAATGGCAGTATTTTATCTCTTCCTATGGCAGAGTAATATTCCGTTATGTATATGTACCACAGCGTCTTTTTCCAATCATCTATAGAAGGACACTTTGGTTGTTTCCATGTCTTGGCCACTACAAACAATGCTGCAATGAATATGAAGGTACATATATTTTTGCAAAAAAAGTTTTTGAATTTTGTTGGGTAGAGACCCAGAAGAGGGAATACAGGGCCATATGGTAACTCTCTTTGTAATTTTGTGAGGATCCCCATACTGTTTCATATAGAGGCTGTATCAATTTACATTTGAATCCACCAGCAGTGTATAAGGTTTCCTTTTCTCCACATCCTCTCCATCACTTGTTATTCCTTGTCTTGTTGATAATAGCCATTCTAACAGGTGTGAGGTGGTACCTCATTGCTGTTTTGATTTGCATTTCCTTAATAGCTAGTGAAATTGAGAAAATTTTTTTTTATATCTTTTGGCCATTTCTATGTGTTCTTGAAAGAAGTGTTTGTTCAGACCCTCTAACTATTTTTTAATTGAATTGTTTCTTTTGCTATCAAGTTGTATAAGTTCTTTATATATTTTGGATATTAGCTTCTTATCAGAGACACTGTTTGCAAATATTTTCTCCCATTCAGTTGGTTGTCTTTTTGCTTTGTTGGTGGCTTTTTATTTTTTTCTGTGCAGAAGCTTTTTGGTTAGATATAGTCCCATTTATTTATTTTTGCTTTTACTTTTCCTGCCTTTGAGGTCAAATTAATAATTCCTTTCTGAACCCAAGGTTTATAAGTTTAGCATCAATGTTTTCTTCTATGCAATTTATTGTTTCAGGTCTTATGTGGAGGTCTTTGATGAATTTTGATTTAATTTTGGTATATGGTGACAGATGGTAGTCCAGATTCAATTTTTGCCTGCGGCTTTCCAATTTTCCCAGTGCCGTTTATTGAAGAGGCTTTCTTTTCTCTCTTGTATGTTTTTGGTTCTTTTGTCAAAAGTTATTTGCCCATATACATGTAGGTTTATTTTTTTATTTTGAATTATATTTCATTGGTCTTTGTGTCTATTTTTCTTTTTTGATTATTGTTGCTTTTTAGCATAAACTGCAGTTGGGGAGTGTGATGCCTCCAGCCTTGTTCTTATTTTGTAAGATTGCTATGACAATTCTGTTTGTTTTCTTGTTGGTGATTCCATACAAATCTGATGGTTTTAAAAATCTATTTCTTGAAAGAATATCTTTAGTATTCATAATGGAAATTGCATTAAATCTGTATACTGCTTTGGGTAATATGGTCATTTTAACAATGTTGAGTCTTCCAATCCATGAACTTGGAATATCTTTCCATTTCTTTGTGTCTTCTTAAAATTCTTTTAATATTGTCTTACAGTTTTCAGTGTATAAGTCCTCAACATCTTTTAAGTTTATTGCTAGGTATTTTATTCTTTCCATTGCAATTGCAAAGGGTACTGTTTGTCTTATTTCTTTTTCTGTGGGTTTGTTGTTAGTATATAGAAATGCAATGGATTTTTGTACATTGATTTTATATTCTGCAACTTTACTATATTTATTTATTATTTCTAATAGTTTTTTGAAGAGGTCTTCAGGATTTTCTATATAAAGAATCATTTCATCTGCAAAAAGTGACACTTTAACTTCTTCATTCTCAATTTGAATTCTTTTTATTTCCCTCTTGCCTAATTGCTCAGGCTATAACTCCTAGTACTATGTTGAATAACAGTGACAGGGAACATCCCTTTCTTGTTTCTGATTTTAGAAAAAAATGTTGCATTCAGTATGATATTAGCTAAGGGGTTTGTCATATATGGCCTTTATTATATTAAGGTATTTTCTTTCTATAGCCATTTTATTAACTGTTTTGATAATAAATTGATGTTGTACTTGTTGAATGTTATTTCTGCATCAATTGATATAATCATATGAATTTCATCTTTTATTTTGTTTATGTAATGTATCACATTGATTGCTTTGCATATACTGCCTCTGAAATGAATCCCACTTGATCATGATGTATAATTTTTTTATGGCGTTGTGTTCTATTTGCTAGTATTTTGTTTAGAATTTTTGCCTCTGTTCATTAAAGACATTGCTCCATAGTTTTCTTTTTTGTGTTATCTTTACCAGGCTTTGGTATCAGGGTAAAGGTGGCCTCGTAAAATAAGTTGAAAAGTATTGCTTTGCCTCTTCTTCAATTTTTTAAAAGCTTGAGAAAGATAGGTAATTAAATCCGCTTTGAATGGTTGGTAGAATTCACCAGTGAGGCTGTCTGTTCATGGATTTTTGCCTTTGGGGAAGGAAGTTTTGGATGAATTTTTAATTTTTTTACTGTTGAGGCGGTTCGCTGGTGGTGTAGTGGCTTGGCTTTGGCACTCTCAATGCCTCAGCCCAGGTTTGATTCCCAGCCAGGGAACTATCCCCCAAAAATAAATAAATAAATGATTCCTTTTACTGTTGATTGGTCGATTTAGATTATCCAGTTATTCTTGGTTCAGCCTAAGTAGGCTATATGTTTCTAGAAACTTGTTCATTTTTTTTCTAAGTTATTGAATTTGTTGGTATATAGTCCTTCATAGTATTCTTGTATGATTCTTTGTATTTCTGTGGTATCAGCCATAATCTCGCCTCTTTTATTTCTTATTTTGGTTATATATGTCTTTTCTCTTTATACCGCAGTACACCTAGCCAGGAGTTCGTCAATTTTATTAATTTTTTTTGAAAAGCCAGCTTTTTGTTGCATTAATTTTTTTCTTTTTGTTGTTGTTCTCTATTTAGTTCTGCTCTTTTATAAGTTTCTTCTTTCTGCTAATTTTGGGTTGCATTTATTCTTCTTTCTTTATTTCTTTAAGATATAATGTTAAGTTGGGATTTTTCTTGTTTCTTGAGATAGGCCTGTAATCACATAAATTTTCCTATTAATACTGCTTTTGCTGCATCCCAATAATTGATACAACATGTGTTTTTCTCTTGTTCGTTTCTATGTATTATCTATTCTCATTTTTTCTTTGACTCAGTCTTGTATTATAGCATGTTATTTAATCTCCATGTATATGTGTTCTTTCCTGCTTTGCATTTGCAGTTGATTTTTAACTTCAAAGCTTTGTGGTCAGATAATACACTCAGTATGACTTCAATCTTCTTAAATTTGCTGGGGCTAGTTTTGTGTTTCAACATATTATCTATTCCTGAGACTGTTCCATGTGCACTAAAAAAAGGAACGTATAGTCTTGTGTTGTAGGATGAAGCAAGTGTCTTTTAAATGTCAATTACTTGTATATACATTGCCTATAATGTGTCATTTAAAGCTGATATTTCCTAATTCATTTTCTGTTTGGATGATCTGTCCGTGGCTGTCAATATGGTGTGTAGGTCTCCTACTATAATTGTGTTTTGTCAGAATCTTTCTTTAGTTCTGTTAATAGTTGCTTTGTAAATTTTGGCACTTCCTGTTTGGGGATGGATATATATATATAGTCACGTATTGTCTTCTTTATGATTATGAAATGTCCATCTTTTTTCTCCTATTACCTTTTCTATCTTGAAGTCTGTTTCATCAGATATGTGTGGCTACACCTGCTTTTCTCTTCATGCCATTTGCTTAGAGTATTGTTTTTCACCCTTTTAGTTTGAGTCTATATCTGTCTTTGTAGCTGAGGTATTTCTCTTGGAGGCCACTTATGGCTGGGTTTTGGTTTTTGATACAATCTTCTACTCTGTGCCTTTTTATTGCTGAGGTCAGTGCATCTGCACTTAGTGTGATAATTGATATATAAGCCTATCTTATAACCATTTAATCATCTGTTTTCTGATAACTTGGTGTATCCATAGTATCTTTACTTATTTGTTTCTGTATATTATTTTAGTTTGGTGGTATTCCATAATTTTTTACCTCTCATTCCTCTTTGTTTTAATGTTATATGTCTCAGGTCTGAAATTTTTTTGAGTGGTTACCCTTAGGTTTATGTAAAATAAAGTTTTATATAAGCAGTAGTCCTTTTTCTTAGACATGCTTTTATTGTGATCTCCCTTTGAAAATTAAGACCTTTACTTCCTCCCCTTTTATGTTTTTGTTGTCACAAATTATCGCTATTTATTTTGATTTTCTGTTCAAATTTGAATAGCCTCCTTCAGTATTTCTTATAATACAGGCCTTGTGCTTGAGAATTCTATCAGCTTCTATATATCTGAAGAAGTCTTTACTCCTCCTTCATATCTATAGGATAATTTTTTTGAATAAATATTTTTGACTGTTTTGGATAAATATTTTTCTCTATTTCAAATGGTTTAATAATTGATTTCACTCCCTCCGGGCTTGTAGGGTTTCTCTTGAGAAGTCTAATTATAATCTAATGGTTTGTTGTTTTAGGGTTTTGTTTTGTTTTTTGTTTGTTTGGGTTTCTTTTTTTTTTTAATAAGTTACCATCTTTTTTCCACTGTCTTAAGAATTCTTTCTTTATTGTTGATCTTTGACAGGTTTAACATAATGTGCCTTGGAGAAGGTTTATTTGGATTCAGGTAGTAAGATGTTTGCTTTTTGAATTTGAGGGTCCAGTTCTTTCCACAGATTTGGGACGTTCTCTTCGACTATTAATATTTGATTGAATAGACTCTCTGTGCCCTTCTTGCTCTCTTTTCCTTCTGGAAACTCATTATTTTAATGTTATTTTTTCTGATGGAGTCAGATAGTTTACGTAGTGATTTTTCTTTCTTTTTTTTTTTTTAACTTTTAAGACTCTCTTCTGTCATCTATGTTACATCCATATTTCTATCTTCAATATCACTAATTCTTTTTTCTATCTGGTCAGCTCTGCTTCCTAAGCTAGCTATTTCATTCTTCATCTCTTTTATTGATTGAGTTCTTCAACTGCAAAATTACTTTTTGGTTCTTCTTTAAAATTTAAATCTTCTTGTTAAAATGTTCCTTTTCTTCATGTTCTGGTATCACTAAACTGCCTACATGAGTTTTCTTGCATCTCATTTAGTTTTTTTCAGAATTTCAATCTTAAATGTTTTGTCACCTAAATCACAAATTTCCATGTCTTTAAGGTTTTTTTCTGGAGATTTTTTATTTTCTTTCTGAGAAGCTTTGCTCCCTTAGATATTAATAGTTATTAGTGCATTTCTCTTCTTGTAGATTAGATATCTACAATAGTGATCTTGCCACAGGTAGATATGAAGAGGTCCTTCTTTTGTTTCCTAGTAGGTGTTGCAAGAGTATTTTACTTTCTCTCTTGGGCTGCAGCAGTTTATTTTTCTCTTAGCTTTTTGATCTTCTGATGATGGGATATTTTCTGGCAGGTGGGCTTCTCCTCTTTAACCCAGTATTCTTGGTTTCAGTTCACCACTCCCCCTGGGCCAACGTGGTAAATGATGGGGCTCTGTGCCTCTGAAACCCCAGTGCTGGCCCCACAAACGGAACCTGCCACACATGTGTGTCTCAGCTTCCCTAGACACTCCTGACAGTTACATCCAGGAAGGGCGGGGGCAAGGTTTGTTGGGTGAGGCTCAAAATTGTTTGCGGCACCAGATAATGGTGATGTTGAGTTTGCAGCTGACTAGCCCCTGTAACTCCTTCTTTGTACACACTGGGCACAAGTAGGTAAGACAAGTTCTGGGAGGGTGGAGAAAGGTGACCAGGCTTCATGTCTTTGATTCTGCCTGGCAGTGATGGCACTATAAGCTTAAGACTTGTGTCTCCCCTGAAGTCTTTGCCTTGGGTGCTGGGTTCAGCCATATTATAAGCTGGTATCTCAGTCAGAAAGGTATGGGGCCAGAAAAGACAAGTGCATCAATTCTTTTCTTTCCTGGGATCCCAATGAGTTCTGCGTCCATGTTTCATGCCTGCTTTGTCCCAGTCTTTCTTTTTCCAGGGATGACACTGGGCTCTGGTCTCACGTTCCTCGGCCCCTGTCTCACTTGTCTCACTTCTTCTATCTCTCAGGCTCCAGACTGCATCCTGTGGCCCCTTGTCCCTAATTCCTCCCTTCCTCTTCCCCAGCTTGCCCTTTTTTCAACTTTAGGTATTTTCTCGTGAAGAGTGGGTCTCTCAGCTGAGATTATGTATTACTTAGGGATTCCTTTGTTGAATTCTACTTGTTTACTTTGTTGTAGTTTCCAGAAGAGGTTTCAAAATAACTTCTCTCCCACTTTTATCTTGATGACTTAAATTTTTTTTTTTGGTTGGAAATGAGTTTGAGAATTTTGGAACTGATAAAGGAAAAAGATATGACCATGAAGTACAGGCCGCAGTAGAACATACAAGCTTTATTTGAGTCACACTGACAGGTTTGAATGCAGGGGAGGTCCTCACAGCAGAAAAGCCTCCAGAGACTATGACATTGTGGCCACCATCCAGAAGGGGAGGAGGGAAAGGACATTTATATGAGAGAGGAAGATTGGAGAGGGAAATTACCTGTCTCAGTGATGTTACTCAGCTGCCCAAAGGGGACTCCTTGAATCCGAGAGAACCAAAATGGCAGCTGCCATTTGTTTTTTGGTTGTTTTTGTTGTTTGTTTTTGTATTTATTTGTTTGTTTTTAATAATTCTGGGTTTTATCTGTGGCTGTTAGATATTGGGTTTCTTTTCCAGGAGTATGAAAAGCAGGCAAGTTCTAGATGGTTAATTATCTGTGTTTTGAGGCTATATTTAAAACAGTTGATATATAAAACTTTGAGTTGGGCTCCAGCAGACTGTTGAGCTAATGAGTCACCCTGCTTTGAAAAAAATAAATAATATACGACCAATAGTGAGATCATTTTTGGTTTATTTATATGACATTCTTCCAACAACATCAAGATTTGAAAACAGTGAAATTTCTCTCATATTACAATCTAATATAGAAAAATGTATCTTATCCACCTTTGTATTACAAGCACTTTTTACCAGGCCTACTCCTACTTTTGGCAGGACTTTTAAAAAGTATGATAATAGAAGCTTCTTGGTGCAGTCTGTTTCCCTTCTTTTTCCACTTGAAGTGTCTTTCCTTCATTATCTTGCCTGCACGAGTGGGGACTGTGGAGGCCCCAAATGCACTTCTAAGCTTTCTCACAGTAACGATCTCTCCTAAAAAGCTATGACTTGGCCACTCCTCAGACCTAAAGATAGGCACAATGCTGCCCTTGCAGCCTTGAGAAAGACAAATTAATTATATGAACCTGGAAGGAAGCTCAGAGCTATTTGAACAAGGAATTCAGGCTTCTGGGTACTGAGATTATCGTATAGAAGACAGAGACACATTTCCTTGGCCCCACAGACTTCTTACCCTTTGACACACTAGAAAACAAGCTCCTTTTTCCTGTGTCTAGGACAGTCCTATTTCTATCTCTTAGAACACTTGCCAAACAGAGACTTCAATAAATAATTATTGAATGAACTGGTATGTTGATGATCAAGGGAATGAAGAAATACTTGAAAGTAGTGATCCTGGTTCCATATAGCATTGTAAAAAAAAAAATACAGTTTAACAATGAGCATGGGGCATGGTAGAAAGATTCAGGTACATGGCTTTCTTTCCCCTGCAGCAATAGTGCTGGCTATTCTCTGGTAATAAAAGTCACATTGAATAAATCAATGATCCATCATCCCATTGTAAATCACAAGTTCCGGAGTGCTATATTAAGAAATTGATTTCCCTGAACCCTGAAATTTCTCTCTAATATATATAGATCATCATTTCTTTGTCTATCATAGTCTTCCAGCATTATGTATATGTTTACAGGTTACTGTTATTCAATAACTGACTTCAGCATACAAGACTAAAAGATTGAAGATCTTGATAGAAGAAAACTAAGGATCAATGTTAACAATTGAATTTTCACTTTGCAATACTTGTCTGCGGAAAAGAGTAAAACATTTTGCTGGGGAAGAGGCTGGACAATGTTGATTTAGAAAAATACTTCCACTAAAATAGCAATATGTAGTCTGAAAGAGCTCTGGGAAGAGAGGCACACAGTTTACTTATAGACAACCATTTCATAGCAAATTAAAACTTGGATTTTGTGCCTGGGAAGGCATAGGCGTAGTGAGAGGGTGCATAGAGAGTTTCTTTATGAGTCTTTAAATTGGAGTTTAAAATTTTTGGAGGAAATGGTACTTCGCAAATGTTAGGTTTGAGCATCATTGGCTCTATGAGGTTGAATATCTGTCTTCCATTGACTATTTAATAGGGAAATTAAGTTTTAGAGGAGTTGAGCTATTTGGAAGATCTATTAATGAAAGACTCCCTAGGAAGAGAGGGTGAGGAGTAAGATGCAGGATTCTATAACAAGAGAGAAACAGAAAAAGGATGATGAGATAAAGGCACAGGCAGAGTGAGGTCATGAAAACAGCAATGGATTCTTGTAATAGGGAATAAACATAAAACTGAAAGTATTTACTATGCTAATACTGGGCTAGGAGCTATGTGTATCATTTAATTCTCCATCAGTTCTGTAAAATGTGGACGTTAGACTCATTTTAAAATTGAGTAAATTGATATGCAGTAAGTTGACATAATTTGTTCAGAATTTTTCAACCAGATCTCACTCAACAATCTTACAGTTTCAATTGTGCCAAGAGGGTATTTTAGTGGCACATCTGTTTTTTTTTTTGTTTGTTTGTTTTGTTTTTATTCCTGTTCTTAAGTCATATTGCTGGGGGTGCCATGATTCAAAGCTTCAGCTAGTGACTGTAGGAGCCTGTAAATTCCCCAGACTTTGTTCCTTACCTTTCCACATGATGGATGCCATTGATCACTGCCCGGGCAACCGTGGATCTAAGGCAGGTTGAGATGTTAGCCAAATTTCACATTGAAAACTTTGAAATTTCCATTTTATCATTTCTCATAATGTATGTTTACCATGATTCTGGCACTCATTGTGTCCCAACTCCTGGATACTTTTCTCTTTGACTGTACCTATGCCAGTTTTCTAATTTTTCATTATAATAATGAAAATAATCAGGCTTAAATGTGTACTTTGCTTGCAATTTTCAAAATACTTTAATACATATGACATTTCATCCATGTATATAGAATAGTCATTTTATACCCATTCAGTAAAGGAATAAAATAAAGCTCAGAAAGGTTAAGTGACTTGTCCTAAATCACTCAAATACAAAGTGTCAAAACCAGACTGATTCTACTTTTCCTGATTCCCACTCTCCACAACTACCTTTTCTTGTACCTGAGGCTAAAGTCAGGCCCTTCAAACTTTCTTAATCCTACTGAAGACATTTCAAGACTACGGAAGTGATTGAAAAACCCTGAGCATCTGAGCTACTTGCATGTACTTAGTGAGTTAAAAGCAAAACAAACAATAAAATCATACTTCTTTTTAACTGTGTCTCAAATTTCTTCAAACACATTTAATAAGTACTCTTCACCAAGGCACATTCTAACCTCCTTTAACTAATATTGAATGGTCACACCTGCTTCCCTGGCAGGCAGAAATTTCCTGAAAAAAAAAATTCTTTTTCAAGATTTTTTTAAAAAGCATTTTAAATAATTTGGGAAATCATTTACAGTATAGACCAATGGAAATCTCAGCATATTTCATTTTTAACATTTTAATGATGGAAATTAATTTCTGAGTGTCCTCTCAGGTTCAAAATGATTTATAACATTGAATGTCAATAATAAAGTCATAAACGCACCATTCCAGACACTAACCAAAGCCAATCATAGCAATATACACTGAATGTAATGAAACCACTTGTATAACTTTTAAATATCTTCATGCTATGTCACAAATTCTAAAAAAAATTAGAGACAAATTTATTTGTAATAATCATTTCCTTTTCCAATGATTCTCAATGATCATGTTTATAATCATTTTTCCCAAAATTCTAGTAAAAAAGAAATGAAGTTAACACCACAATTGAATAACATAATTCAGTTTTTCTGCTGCAAACATACTTATAATTTTATCATATTGTTCATATATTATCTCATTGTTGTGAATTCAGTTCATCCCAACTAGTCCCTTTGTCTCTCTCTAAATCCTCAAGTTCTAACAAACACGTAAGCTGCCATAGAATAGAATTAGCTAAACCAGCTACACAAAACTGTTGGCTACAGTCAGGAAACCAGACTACCTGCTTTCATCTTCCTTTCATAAAGTGGTCGTTGATCAAATTATGTGCATGTTTGAGTGTCTTGCCATATATAAATATGTTTTGTCAACTATAATATGTACATGAATATACATTATTGTCATCATGTGGTTTCCTAGTTCAAATTTGTGATTTAAAGTCAGGTTACATTAATAGTAATTCTCTTTCTTTTCCAAGATATCAGCTCTAATTATAATATTTATAGAAGATTATTTAATAATATCCCATAAGTGAGAACAAACATAAACTCTCAGCTATTCATTTGGGGCTGGAGGAGAGAGGCAGTGATAGATATTTGCACCATGCCTACAATAAACTAGACACTTTACCAAGCACAAGGGGTATACTGAGTGAGCCCATGCTATCTTGGAAATATGAGTTTAATCAGGAAGTGAAAAAATAAGCATAGAGTAAGACAGTGTTACAAGCAATGTGACTGGGAAGAATAAGGTGCTATGAGAGCCTATAGGAGGAGGAGCAGTCAACCTAAACTAGAGAGTCAGAGGAGTTATTCAAAGTGACACAAAATTGAGAACAAAAGGATGACCTTAGAAGAATGATAGGAAGCACGGATAGGAAGCACG
Organism: Lyroderma lyra; assembly: GCA_004026885.1. NCBI lineage: Eukaryota > Metazoa > Chordata > Mammalia > Chiroptera > Megadermatidae > Lyroderma > Lyroderma lyra. Next base: position 121,651 of record PVJL010003514.1, read on the forward strand.
TTCCAGACAGAACAACAAAATTTTGGCACACTTAAACCTTCCCCAAACCATAGAGTCTTCAACATACCCACTATTAATTTCTCTTCTGTTTCGGTCTCCTTGGGTGAAATCAGCTTTGATAAACTGCTTGACAAACTGTAATGAATGCAATTTTTTTCTCCTTTTAAGATCTACAGGACACCACAGTACCACAGCACTTTGTTAGCAAGCTATCCCAATTTCAATGTTCTTCTAATGCTTTGAATCCCTTCATGTTTCACTCTTGTTTGGAGCAGAGATGAGAGGTCTAGCAAGGAAGTCATCAAACTGAAATCATCACATTGTCAGGATCATCTGGCTTTACACTGGTAAATATTACATTAAGCTACTGATAATATTGCAAAACTCAACAGTGGTTGAATGATCATCTATCTACACTCCGACCTTCCTCTCCCCTCTAAAAAAAATAGCATCCCTGATACTATTCACCCATGTCTCTTTTTCATAAATAAATATCAGGAGAGAGTGAATTTAATAAATAAATCTTAAAATATTTGAAATTTTTAGAAGTAAAGCTAGACAAGGTTATTCTTTGAAGTACATGACTTTGTATTCTGATACTATTCTTTAAGCATGTAATTGTGTTGAGTTTTGGTTTCAATAATAATATAGCTCAAAAATTACAGTGTAATATATGAGTACATAATTGTCTATTTAAAAAGTATGCATTAGTATTTACTAAATACCCTGTATACAATATGCTTGATTCTTTCAAAGAAAGTCTATAAATAGCAAAGGCTCTTATTTTTGAAAAAATAAAACATTCTTGAAAATGATACATCCAGGCTTTCAACACTAAAATGATATAGCATGAAACTCACACAGAATTTGGTGTTTGTTTTTCTGAAAGACACTGCTCAATTTGTGACATATTCTGCAAAAAGCTCAGTACACAGGCAGCCCACCTATAGAAGTCTCTGAGATTCAAGACTCACACCACTTCTTATGAGCTTGCTTTGCCTGCCATCTAAAATTTCCATTTATTGCTTACTTAATTGCCTGGGCAGGACCTTATATTTTGTAACCTTTTCCTTTTTCTCCTTAAGGCTTTAAATGATTTGCACATATCATCTTTAATTGACACTTCAGTGTGACATCAGCAAAGTAGAAAAGATGGATAGCATAATCCACAAAACATTATCCTTGCAACTACATTTCTAATACTTTGGAAAACAAATTAGCAGGACTTACTTGCTTTTAAGCTTTTCTTGGCAATATTTTCCAGGAGAGTGATACTAGTACTCAAATTGACTAATGCACATAATTAATAAACATTAATTTTTAAATTTCAACCCAAAATTTAGTGAATGAGGTCCACAGAGGGAACACTTTTCTCTATGTGAGTTTTTAGTAAAAGGTGAGTAGTGTTGAGAAAATGTGGCCCATCTTATATCTTGGAATTGAGGTAGAGATCAGATATTATAATCATGTACTTTTAAAGCTCCTAGCATACTAAGAAACCACAAGATTAGGCCTCTCTTTTTATAGAAGATGCTGATGCTTAATAGCATCTCAGTATTACAATTTCAAATAGTAGTTGCACCAACTCAGGTATTCTAGTTGCTGGTCCTCTGAGTTTTCCCCTACATCAAGCATTTTTATATTCAAATCTCAATCTAATATAATTAAGACATATTAAAATATATAATTGTTAAACACATAGACCAGTGCAAAAAACAAGGGTACTACTTCATAATGAGAGACAGGCACTGAGTGATTAAATTGTTTTATTGTATTAAATCAAGAGAAGGGGAAGCAGTTTTATTTACCAAAGAGATAAGAGATATTAAAGGTAACTTAGATCACTCAGCTCTCTTATTTCTTATTTTCTACTCATCTGATTCTTAAATCTCCTCTACTAAAGAATTAACACATAGTCATTCAAGTTATACTTGAATACCTCTGGTGATAGGGCATGTACTGTATTTAAGGCTGGCATTTCATCTAACAACCCAAATCAATTTTCTTACAAGTTATTATTTTTGCAAAAACACACTGGTAGATTACATAGTGAAATGAAAATAATTACTTGATGTTTAGATTTTTTTCTTTTGATAATGTATATCAGAATCCGATATAAAGACAAAAAATGTATATTCTTTATAATGAAACATGCAAACCCAAAAAGTGAATTAAAATTATAGTTTTCAATTATTCAACTGCTGAGTATGGCAACTGCATTAGGCATTTTATCAATTTTGCATGATAGCCTTGAAATGTATATATAATAATCAAATTATGTTAGTATTTAAAAATTTAGAAATTTGCAACTATAGTTAAGGTTCTTTTCTAATAGTACAATGTCACTTGCCTTTAATAGCTTTGAACTACATAATAATCCCTTCAACGTAAGAAACATTCAAGAGTCTTATTTACTTTCTTATAAAGCAGTCATTTATCTTGAACTATTCAATGGTAAAATAAGATATTCTGAAGAAAGTACAGACAGATGAGTGATAAATGCTAGCATGAATGAAAACATCTCAAGGCAAAAATGCAGAAGCCATACATAATAGAAAAGGATGTTTATGAAACACAATCAATGACCTTGTCTTGAATTCTGTGATTGAAAAAGAAATGTTCTTAGCAGAGGCTTCAACCAGAGATCATCTTTTGTCTATTGTCATGCTAAACTTTCCATGGACGAGGAGTTAGATTTAACTTTGAGTAATTCAGATCTCACCCTTTAGTTAATACTGATACATATAGTATCACAAATACAAAGCCTTCTAGTACTTTCTAATAATAATCTTTATAGAGCTATTATTGTTAATGTTTTTCTTCAAATTTATTGTTTTCTATGTCTAAATATGAATGTGCATGTGTAGATAAAAATTCCCTTTTCATGTATATGTTTATGCATGTGTATATGTGATGATACATAACAATTAAGTATCATTTATTCACTATACTATGCAATGCACTATAATGGGCTATGATTCATGTTTTAAAGAAATTAGCAAAGTAACTTACCATACCTCAAAACAAGCAAATTAAAAAAAAACTAAACAGCACCCCAAGCAAAAAATATTAAGCAATAGAATGTGCAAATATTTTGATAAGCAAATCCAATTTGCAGCTAGAAGTGTTTTTGCAAATGAAAACTACAGGTAGAGTAAAAACACTCATGATTAACTGTTGTAGTATATTGGAACTGATTTATACCAGCTTACAAAAGACAGCTGTTAAGTTCTCAGAAATTTTAGGAGCTAGTTATTAAATATAGCCACTATTAAAAAGTAAATTAAAACATCAGAATCATGGCAGTGTGAAGAGTCCCCCTTAATCTTTTCCTTTGAAGTTACAACAAGTTGAACAACTATAATTCAACTAAGGATTTTCTACACAATGAGCAAACATGTCTGAGAGATCCATGCACCAAAACATTTGAAGGTGGGCAGATTATAACAAATAGGGAGTAAGGAAGAGAAAAGTGCAGAGATAGTGGCCACGGGATGTAGCCTGAGCTCACTGTTGTCCCAAGAAAAGGGACAATTGAGACTACAAGTCTATTCTCTGTTGCCCCAAGCATACCTGCCTGGGTGATCAGAATGTAATGTGGCTGGACCCAGCAGTTGGGGCAGAGACTTGGGGCAGAGACTTGGGGCAAAGACCAAATACAGAAGTGCAACAACTGTGGTTTAACAGCTTTTGCTGCGAGGCAGAAAACAAAGCCACAGAACCTGGTCACCTTTCCCCACCCTCCCAGAGCTTGCCTTCCCCATATCTTCCCAGTCTAGTAGTGGGTGCCAAAAAAAAAAATGGTAGCAGCATCAGATTAAAGAGCAGAATATGTATACCCTTGAGAACTAAAGAGACAGTTCCTTAGCAGCAGATGCACACTGCAGCTAATCCAAGTAAAAGTGAGTAGATATAAGGGTGAGACAGCTGTGGTCTGGCAGTCACCATTACTCGGGTAACAGAGATACTAACACACTAGCCTCCTCTCTCAGCCCACCCTACCCCAATCTTTTATTGCTAATTTCAGTGGAAGCACCCAGGGCTTCTGAGGTGCACAGCTCTTCATCTGGCTGCAGAGACCACACTAGGATTTCTGAGGCTCATTACCCCATCATCCATTATATCCTTCCATAGGGATGGCACCCTGAGATTCAAACAATCTGATCACAGAGGAGATCCCCACCTCCTCAAGAAATCTACCATGAGAAGCAAGAATGAGGAAAAAAATTAAAACACTCCAGCACTATCTACTGGAAAACAAAAGACATCTTCATATCAATCTGTTGCAGAATTTACTCCCATAGATGCCCAGGAAGATAAATAATCCATTAATTACTATGAATAACCATTAACAAGGCAGTGCAGAAAGAATTATTAAAAATTTCTAGAAAGTAAACTTAAAAACATGAAAATACATTATTTAAATGATAAAATTCAAGGTTGCAGTTTGAGTAAAAACTCAAACTTCAAATAGGCAGTTTAATGGACTTAAAAATTAAATCAATGAACAGAATGAATACTTTACCAAAGAGATTGAAATCTTAAAAAAGAATTAAGGAAATTGTGGAACTGAAGAACTCTGTATAAATTATGACGAATTAAATAGTAAGCTTAGAAAATAGAGGTGACCAGATGGAGGAAAGAATCAGTGATATCAAAGATAGAAATATGGAAATGACACAGATGGAGAAAGAGAGAGACTTGAGAGTTAAAAAAAAAAAAGGAAAGAACTCTCTGAGAACTATCTGACTTTATCATAAGGAGTAATGTAAGAATAATTGGTATACCAGAAAGAGAAGAGAGGAAGCTGGACACAGAGACCTATTCAAACAAATGGTCAACTAGAACTTCCCAAGCCTATGGCAAGAACTAGATCCTTAAATCCGCCAAGCAAATAGAACACCTAATTACCTCAATCCTATCAGGCCTCCTTCAAGGCACATAATATTAAAACTATCAAAAATTAATGACAAAGAAAGAATTCTCAAGGCAGCCAGTGAAAAGAAGACAGTAACCTGAAAAAGAAAGCCCATTAGATTATCATCAGAGTTTTCAGCAAAAACTCCACAAACTAGGAGGGAATGGAATCAAATGTTTAAATTATTGAAAGAAAAAAATACCAGCCAAGAATAATATATCCAGCAAAGTTATCCTTATATATGAAGAAAGAATAAGGACTTTTTCAGAAATATGGAAGCTGAGAAAATTTTCCATCACAAGGCCTGCATTACAGGAAACACTGAAAGAACTTATTTTACCTGAAACAAAACAAATAAATAAACAAACAAACAAAGGATACAAAACTATGAGTAAGATCGATAACAGACCAACAGAATCAGACAATGGCAACCCTAAACAGAATAGGGCACTATACAATTAAATATAACATAAAGGGTAAAGAAGATAAAATCATTAAAGAAGAGTGAGAACACAATTTGCTACTGCAACTCAGAAATGAACACACAGAATAAATGGGGATAATGTGTGACAACAAATAAAAGCAGAAATAGTAAAGGTCTAAATTTGCAAAGAGGAATTAAGATAAGATGCATGCTAAAGAAAAATGCCTACCGTATATGAAAAACTTCCTAACATAAACTTACATAAACTTAATTCTAACCATTCGAAAAAATATTTACAACTGAGACACATAACATAAAAAAAAGAAAATTGAAAAAAAAACAACAACAACATAGAATACCACCAAACTAAAGTAACAGACAGAAGTACAAAGAAAAAGAAACAAGAGAGACACTTAGCTACCAATAAAACAAAAAAATGAAATGGCTATAGAAAACCCTCATATATGAACAATCACCTTAAATACAAATGGACTAAACTCACCAATAAAAAAAGGCACAAAGTACCAGACTGGATCAAAAAGTAAAACCCAACAGTATGCTGCCTCCAAGTGACACATCTCAGCTATAAGGACAAATATAGACTCAAAGTGAAAGGGTAGAAAATGATACTCTAAACAAATGGCATTCAGGGAAAAGTGGTATAGCCATTTTTATGTGTAATGAAATAGACTTCAGGATAAAAAAACGTAACAAAAGATAAAGATCGACTTTTCATAATGATAAAGGGGACGATACAATAAGAGATGTAACACTTATCGATATATATGCTCCCAATCAGGGAGCACCAAAATAAATATAAATCAACTACTAACTAAAGGGAGAAATTGACAAAAATACAGTTGTGCCAGGGGACCTAAATATGCCATTGATGGCTGTTGATACATCATCCAAATAGGAAACCAATGAAGAAATATTAGCCTTAAATGACACATTGGACCAAGGGTGTCCAATCTTTTGTCATCCCTGGGCTATATTGGAAGAAGAAGAATTGTCTTGGGCCACACATAAAATACACTAACACTAACAATAGCTGATGAGCTAAAAAAAAAAAAAAAAAAAGTCCATGAATGATTTCTGTAATGTTTTAAGAAAATTTATGAATTTATGTTGGGCTGCATTCAAAGCCATCCTGGGCCACAATTGACCTATGGGCTACAGGTTGAACAAGCTTGCATTAAACTCCAGACTATATATCCTTTTCTAGTCATATAGAACAGTCTAAGAACAGAACATATGTTGGGACACAAAACTAGCCTCAGCAAATTTCAGATGATTGAAATAATACCAAGCATATTCTTTAACCACAAGGCTTTGAAATTGGAAATCAACTGCAAAAAACAAAGTGGGAAATACCACAAATACATGGAAATTAAATTACATGCTGCTAAAAAAGGACTGGGTTAAAAAAAATCAAACCAAAAAAAAAAAAAAAAAAAAAGAAAAGGAGAGATCACAAGAGATACAGAAACAGGAATGAAAATAAATTTTATCAAAATTATTGGGATTCTACAAAAACAGTATTAAGAGAGAAATTTATATCATTACAAGATTACCAAGAAACAAAGAAAATTTCAAGATAGCAGAATAAGTTAACACTATGCCTGCTTCATTCTGTGAATACATTAAAATTGCAACTAAATTATTGAACAACTAACATAGAGAACAGAAGCTTTATAACTAAAAATACAAAAAAGAGGAGGCCACGGCAAAACTAGTAGGAGAGTTGCAGAAGCAAAGGGAACCAACCCTCTGGTGATACAGAATCAGAAAGGATATCTCAGCCACAGAGACTCCCACAAGAGGAGCAAGGAACCCCAGCTGCATAACAGGATTCCTAGCCTGGAGCACTGGTACGGGAAAGAGGAGCTGCACAACATCTGACTGTGAACAACAGAGAAGACTCCTACTATCTGGTTGGGACAGAAGGGTCCAGGAAATCCAGACATCGGCTTAAAAGTGCCTTCACAAACTCAGTCACTCACATGTACTCACCCTAAGCTCAGAGAGAGGGATGGTGAGTCAAAGAATGTTGGAGTCACACAGCGGGTAGACTGAGGTGTGTGGCTTTGGAGCACGGACTAAAGGACAGTTGCCATTTTTCCTGGATGCATACTCATTTCATGCAGCTGACTGGTGGGCGCCATCTTTCCTGTGTTGCGCCCACCTCTACACAGCCAAATCTGAACCTGATTGGCCTGTTGAGATTTACTCACTCTACCATACTGATTCCCAGCCTCACCAACACACAAGGCATTTTTCTCTGGTGAGCAGCCAGCCCCACCAATATTGCAATTTTCCTTGGAAAACAATTTAAGTCTGCAGTTCCCAGACTAGTGGGACCTGGCATTGGTGTGCTCTAAGACCTTTGCTCAGAAAACTGAGAACAGAAATGCATGGCCCTGCATCCCCTGGAAAATGACAAAGGCCTGAACATCTCTCCCCTACAGACCTCTGCCCACCAGTATCAGCAGCAAAAACCAAAGAAACTGCAGCAGCGGTGTCGAGCTAAGGAACAGAATACAAAGAGAGAGGCTGCCAGAATGAGAAACCAGAAAAAAGAAGTTTAAAATAAATCCAAACACCACACAATCAAAGGAAAATAAATGGGGACAAATGACCTATCAGAAACAGAGCTCAAGGCAATGATTATAAAAATACTAAAGAAATGTAATGATAATTTCAACAGAGAGATAGGAAACATAAAAAGAAGACATACAAACCATCATAAAAAAACAGATAAAGATTACATTAACCAAAGTTTAGAATGGAATAAAAATCACCAAACTAGATGAAGTAGAAGCACAAGGCAGTAATTTGCAAGAAAATCCAGCAAAAAACACCGAATCAGAACAACAAATAGAAAAAAGAATTAAAAAACATTAGAACGATTTGTGATTTCTCTGGGACAACATTAAGCATAACAACATTCACATTATAGGTCTACAAGAAGGTGCAGAGGATAAGCAAGAAATCAATAACTTATCTGAAGAAATAATGACTGAAAATTTTCCTAACCTGGTGAAGGAAGTAGACATATAAACCCAGGAAACACAGAGAGTCCCAAACAAGATGAACACAAACAGGAACACACTGATACACATCATAATTAAAATGGCAAAAGTTAAAAAGAGAAAATTCTAAAAACAGCAAGAGAAATGCAAGTAGTAACTCATAAGGGTACACTCATTTCACTCTCAGCTGATTCTCTTCAAAAACTTTGCAGGCCAGATGGGAATGGCAGAAAATATTCAACATGATGAAAAACAAGGATTTGTAATCAAGGATAATGTATCAAGCAAAGCTAGTATTCAAAATTGAAGGACAGATTAAGAGCTTCTCAGACAAAAAAAAAAAATCTAAAGGAATTCATCACCACCAAACCTGTGCTACAAAGAACATTAGAAGGATTTTTTAAAGATGGGGTAAGGGATGGAAGAATGGGTAAAATAAGGGGAAAGCAATAATTAAAGAGATATAGAGTATAACATGGGAATATAGTCAATAATGTTGCAGTAACTTTGTATGGCATTAGATGGGTACTAGATTTGTTGGGGTGATGGGATGAGGTTAGAAGGTATAGGGAAAAATGGGGAAGAAATCAAGAAGTACAAATTGAGAGTCACAGAATAGTCACAAGGATGTAAATTTCAGCATAAGCCATATAGTCAACAACATTGTCATAACTACGCATAGTGTTAGAGGGGATCTGCATGTATCGGAATGAGCATTTAGTAAGTTATATATACATGACTCATCACTGTGCTGTACACCTGAAACTGTTATAATATTGTATGTAAAATTTAATCGAAAGATAAAATGTCTCAAAAGGAAAAATAAAACACAGAAGCACTGTACATAAGAGCATATGAGAGTCAACTCTCCTATGGCCAAATTAAAATTATTGTAGTCCTCCCTTATTCCTAGGGATTATGTTCCAAGACCCCCAAGTAAATGTCTGAAGCTATAGATAGTACCAAACCCTACATATACTATGTGTTTTTCATACATACACACCTATAATAAAGTTTAAAAATTAGGCACAGTAAGAGATTAACAACAACTAATAACAAAATAGAATAATTATAACAACATACTATAATAAAAGTTATGTGTAAAAGAAAACAAGGACATTTTCAAATAAACAATCTAACACTATATCTTAAAGAACTAGAAAAAGAAGAACAAATGAAACTAAAGATCATCAGAAAGACAAAAATAATAAAAATTAGAGCAAAACTAAATGAAATAGAGAACAAAAAGACAATAGAAAAATTTAATGCAGCAACAAGCTGATACTTAAAAAAATTCATAAAATTAACAAACTCCTAGCTAGACTCACTAAGAAAAAGCAGAAAAAACACAAATAAACAAAATGAGAAATAGAAGAGAAGTTACAACTGATACCACAGAAATACAAAGGATCATACAAGCATATTATAAAGGAGTATATGCCACAAAATTCAATAACATAAAAGACATAGATAAGTTTCTAAAAATACATATCATATAACCATCCTAGACTGAATTATGAACTGAAAATTTTAAATAAATTAATCAACAGTAAGGAAATTGAAACAATCATCTAAAACCTCCCAAAAGCAAAATCCAGGACCAGATAGCTTCACTAGTGAATTTTATCAAATATTCAAAGATGATTCTATACCTATTGTTCTTAAACTCTTCCAAAAAATTAATGAAGAGGAAATACTTCTAACTTAGTATATGAGGCCAACATTACCCTAATACCAAAACCTGGTAAAGATAAAATAAACAAACAAAAAAACACAAAAAACTACAGACAGATATCTCTGATGAATATTATACAGATGCAAAAATTCTAAACAAAATACTAACAAATCAAGTACAACAATACACTAAAAAGATGGTACATCATGATCAAGTGGTTCATATCAGAGGTACAAGGATGGCTTAACATTTGCAAATCACTCAATGTGCTACACCACATAAACAAAATAAAGGATAAAAATTATATGACCATATCAATAGAGGCACAAAAATCATATGACAAGATACAATAATCATTTATGATTAAAACATTTAACAAAATGAGTATAAAAGAAAGTACCTCAAAATAATAAAAGCCATGTGCAATGAACCAACTAATATACTTAATGGCAAAAAACTGAAAACTCTTCCTTACAGATCAGGAACAAGACAGGAATGCTCTCTCTGTCACCACTGTTATTCAATATAGTATTGGAAATTCTAGACAGAGCAATCAGGCAAGAGAAAAAATAAAAGACATCCAAATTGAAAATGAAGGAGTTAAATTGTCACTTTTTTTGCAGATGACATGATACTTTATATAGAAAATTATAAAGACTCTACCAAAAAACTATTACAGACCATAAACACAGTAAAGTTGCATGATACAAAATCAATGTACAAATATTCATTGTGTTTCTATCTATATACTAACAATAAAATTTCAAAGAAAAAACACAATTTATTTTGCAATTGCAACAAAATAATAAAATACCTAGGATAAAACTTAATAAAAAATGTGAAGGACCTGTACATGAAAACTATAAGACACTATTAAAAGGAATTGAAGAAGATACAAAGAAATGAAAAAATATTTTGTGTTTATGGATTGCAAAAAATCAATATAGTTAAAATGGCTGTATTATGCAAAGCATTATATACATTTAATGGAATCCTCATCAAAATACCAATGACATATTTTTGAGAGAGCAACAAAGTGGCAATGTGAGAGGGACCTCTGAAAATCTGCCCTGGAGATTACAACTAATAAAACTTCTATAACTCAACTAAGGACTCCTAATGCAACACAATCACAGCTAAGAACCTGCTCATTGCATTAAAGTAATTGCAGGTGGGCAGAGGTTTAAACAAAGGAGAAATAAAAGGGGAAGTGCAGAGACATGGGCCACGTGTGGGTCCCCACTTGTAGGAAGGAGAAGATGGCTGATGAGCATTTTAGACCTCATTTGGTTAGCAAAACAGAGAAAAAGAGGCCCAGAGGCAGGGGCATGAGACACTGCAACCAGATCTCTCTTTGGTCTCCTGGAGGTGCAGACTGGGTGAGCGAGACACAACAGCCCAACTTCACTCTGGCTCCAAGAGAAGGTGGATGGGAGTAGAGAGGTAATGAACTGTAGCACAACCTCACTTTACTGGGAAGGAGAAAGAAAGAGTGGGCTGTGCGCACATTTCTCCACCCACAGCGAGCAGGTCTGAGAGACCAGTGTACAGGACTCACCCCCAAAACTCAGGACAAAGTCCTCAGGGCAAAACAAGAGCAGAAAAGCTAAAGATTGCATGCATTGGTGTGATTCTGAAGCCACAAAAAGTAAACAAAGGCAGCAACACTGATTGCCTGCCCTCACCAATCCCAGTGTGACCTCACTCCAGCCCAGGAAGGAGAAAAAGAGAGAAGGCTGCAGAAGAGCTTATCAGCTCACAACCAGCCAGGTCTGAGATACCAGCATACAGGACAAAGCTCAGGGTAGAGTCCTTGGGGCAAACTAAAAACAGAAAGGTATAATTATGCCCACGCATGCTACCTATGTGACTCACAGCCCCAGGAATGAACAAAGGCCTGAACTCCTCTACCCCACAGACCTCTGCCCCCACAGTATCAGCAGCAAACACCAAAGAAACTGAAGCAGTGAGTGTCAGGTTAACGAGCAGAATGTCTACAAATAGAGAGGCTGCCAGAATTAGAAACCAGAAAAATGGAGCTCAAAATAAATCTAAACACCAAACAATCAAAGTAAAAGAGATGGGAACAGACAACCCATCAGAAACAGAGGTTAAGGTCACAATTATGGAAATGCTATGGAAACTTAATGATAATTTCAAGAGAGAGATAGCAATCATAAAGAAAGACATACAAACCATTATAAAAAAAACAGGCAGAGATAAAGATTACATTAACTGAAATGAAGAATGGAATAAAAATCACCAAACTAGATGAAGTAGAAGGACAAAGCAGTAATTTGCAAGAAAACCCAGAAGAAAATACCCTATCAGAATAACAAATAGAAATAAAATTTAAAAACATGAGAATGGTATGTGATTTCTCTGGGACAGCATAAAGCATAACAGCATTCCCATTATAGGTCTAAAAGAAGGCACAAAAGAAATGCAAACGATCAGTAACTTACCTGAAAAAAATAATGACTGAAAATTTTTTTAACCTGGTGAAGGAAATAGACATACAAGCCCAGGAAACACAGAGAGTCCCAAATAAAATCAACCCAAACAGGAACACACTGAGACATATCATAATTAAAATGGCAAAAGTTAAAGAAAAAGAGAAAATTATAAAGCAGCAAGAGAAATGCAAGTAGTAACTCATAAGGGGACACTCATTTCACTCTCAGCTGATTTCTCATCAGAAACTTTACAGGCCAGAAGGGAATGGCAGAAAATATGCAATATGTTGAAAACCAAGGACTTAAACCAAGATTAATGTATCCAGCAAGGCTAGCATTCAAAATCGAAGGACTTCCCAGAAAGAAAAATCTAAAGGAATTCATAACCAGCAAAGTTGTACTACAAAGAATGTTAGAGAAACTTTTTTAAGGTGGGATGAGTGATGGGAGAGCAGGTAAATTAAGGAAAAGGGATGGAGAAGTTTAATTTGGTTGTTACAAGGCAATCATCATGGGGATATAGAGCATAACATGGGAATATAGTTAATAAGATTGCAGTAACATTTTGTGGTGTCAGACGGGTACTAAATTTGTAAAGGTGACAGGAGGAGAACTGGAGGGGTGAGTAAAAATGGGGAAAGAATCAAGAAGTACAGATTCATAGTCACAGGGATGTGAAGTTCAGCATAGGGCATACAGTCAAGAACATTGTAATAACTATGTATGGTGTTAGAGGGGAACCAGATATATCAGAATCAGGATTTAGTAAGTTACATAAATGACTCATCACTGTGCTGTACACCTGAAACTGTTATAATATTGTATGTAAAATTTAATTGAAAAGTAAAAGGTCTCAAAAGGAAAACTAATACTAATGACATTTTTAAAATAAGTAGAACCAAAAGTCATCAGGTTCATATGTAGTCACTAAAGACTTTGAATAGCCAAAGCAATTCTAAGAATAAAGAACAAGGCTGGAGGTATTATACTCCCTTACTTCAATTTATGCTGCAAAGTGACAATAATCAAAATAGCATGAAACTGGTACAAAAACAGATACACAGACCAATGGAATATAACTGGAACCCCCCAAAAAGCTACATACAATATGAGCAAAAAATTTTTAACAGAGGAGGTGAAACCATACAATAGAAAAAAGATAGCCTCTTCAAGAAACAGTACTGGGAAAATTGGAAATCCATGAGAAAAGAATGAAACTAGACTGCTATCTTTCCTCACATATCAAAATTAACTCAAATTGGCTCAAAGACCTACACACAAAAGTCCTGAAACAATAAATTGCATAGAAGAAAGGTACTATATTTATTGTGCTAAAGTTTAGGGAGGAATTTATGAATCTGACCTCAAAGGCAGGAGTAATAAAAGCAAAAAATAAATGAATGGGACTTTAGTAAACTAAAAATCTTCTGCACAATGAAAGAAACCATCCACAAAACAAAAAGGCAACCAACTAAATGGGAGAAGTTATTTGCAAACAATACTTCCAATAACAAACTAATAGCCAAAATATATAAAGAACAGTATATAAATATATACAACTCAACAACAGCACACACGCATACACACACACACACACACACACACACACACACACACACACACAATCCAGTTAAAGACTGAACAGAGGACCTGAACAGACACTTCTCTTAAGAGGACATGCAAATAGCCAGCAGATACATGAAAAAAATTCTCAGCTTCACTCTTAGAAAAATACAAGTTAAAACCACAAGGAGATATTGCCTCACACCTGTTAGAATGGCTATCATTAATAAGACAAATAATAAGTGTTGGAGAGGCTGTAGAGAAAAAGGAATCATCAGACACTGGTGGTAGAAATGTAAATTGGTACAGCCACTATGAGAAACAGTATTAAGGTACATATCGTCTGCAAAGATATATGTATACCTATATTTACTGAAGCATTATTCATGGTGGCCAAGGCATGGAAACAACCAAAGTTTTTTCGATACATGATTGGATAAAGAAGCTATGGTACGTATTAGTACACACAATGGGATATTACTCAGCCATAAAAAAGATGAAATAATGCCATTTGCAACAATGTAAATGGATCTTGAGATTACCATGCTAAGTAAAATAAGTCAGACAAAAAAAGTCAAGAACCATATGACTTCAGTCATACGTGAGATATAAAACTGAAAGCAACAAAAGAACACAAGAAACAATAAAACAAAATCTTATAGGAACAGACAACAGTAATTACTAGAAGGTAAGCAGGGAAGGGAGAGGTAGAAGAGGAAAAAGGAGTGTCAACTATATGGTGATGGAGGAATTGACTCTGGGTGGTGAGCACACAGTGCAATATATACATGATGTATTACAGAATTGTACACTTGAAACCTATATATACATAATTTTACTAAACAATGTCACCCTAATAAGTTTAATATCAGTTTTTAATAAGTAAATTGAAGAAACTTATATTAAAAACAAATGTAATACATACCCAAAACTCATAATTTTCTAAATATTTTACAACATTTTACTATTAACAATGTGTTTGAGGTTATTTATGTTTATTAGACCTGCATGGTGGGAAGACTATATAGTGGTGTGATATTGCACATCTTCTCTCAACGCCTCTTTACTTGACCTCAGTAGGTACCTTAAAATCAACAATGGAGGGAATATTTACAGCACAGAATCAACCACAACTGTAACGCAGTGTTTTTTATATCCCCCTCCATGCCTTCCCAAAGGTTTCTGTTGCTAAACATTTATCAGCACACGACTGAATAACTCAGAACATGGAAGAAATATAGCTTAGTGGCCCACAGCATAGGTCTATGAATCTGCCCTTGACCATTAATATCAGTATGGTTGTGTATAATTTTTTAAGTGAATAGGGGCCTTATTCTCTTCATCTGTAAAATGGTTTGCATAGATCTCTTAACCACTTAACACTATATCTGAATCAGAACTTTAAGTGACCAGTAAATGCTAATTGTAATCATTATCAACCACAGGATGTAGCAATTATAGAATAAGCAACAGTGGATTTCATTTTATATTCAAGAGATTTGGCAAAATAGACAAATTATGTTTTTCATAATCTAGTTATTTCTCTATATAGAATTCTATGCCATAGCAACCAAATTATAAGAAGTCAGATGATGCACTCTAAAAAATTTATTCATAAAATTTTTATCCTTTTAGAAAAGTTATCTTTGCTATCCCAATATTTAATTCTTTATTTGTAGTTGCCTTTTTACTTTTGCAAACAGCTTGTATAAACCACTTAAATATATAATATTAATTTAACCAAATATTTAGCATGACACAGTGGCAAGGTTTTGGCACCAAAATTTTATTGAACTATAGTTTCATATTGATTTTGTTTCATCTCACTGCATCTATCAGGGCAAACCATCTATCTACCTTGGCCTCCAACTTCCTCAGCTTTAAATTATTGTACAAGGACAGATTAGTGCCTGACTTTGAATCCATATTTGTTTTTTTTTTAAATAAAATAGTACATAGGTCTGTACTATATGCTGTGAGGATAGTGCATGAGATGATGGACTTAACCATCTGTATCTACTTTCACTACCACTCAAAATCTCAGAAAAAATATGAAAAGGTAAATATACTCATACATAAAAAGTAATGGAAAATACCAAAAGCAACATCAGCATATGAGAAATTTAGAAAAATTCTGACAAGCTAGAAAACAGATGGGGAAAATAATAAGAGCAGAGACTATCATAGCCAAAAGCATAGAGAAGTACATCACACAAGATAAGAACACAAAGATCATAGTATGTAAATGCAATGAACAAAATACTCAAAATCAAACATTGTAGAAAATCAGTAGAAACTTATGCCAAACAACTGGACCATTTATAACCCCCTTCCTTTTCAACTGTGTGCAGCTAAATATTTCTTTAAGGCTGAGGCTCTCCACATTATCTATTTATTGATTCATTCATTTATTTACTCACTCATTTATTATTTTATTTTTTAGGAAGGAGTCTCAGTTCAGTCATTGTTTCAGGCAACTTTTCTGTTAATTGTGGGCAGTAAATATTCTGTGATTTTTGCATGAGACTATCTTGTTTCTTACTCAAATTTGAATGATGCTTTTGATATGCTGTATCCAGATTCTAAGTTATTTTTCTTCAGAGCTTTGAGAAAATTGACTAATATCTTTATGCATCTGAGTTGTCAATAAGTCTGACAGATCAATTTGATTCTTGTCCATTTATAGCTGTATGTCTTTCTAGAGGATTTTAGGCTTTTTTACTTAATCTCTTTCTTAGTTTTGACTGTTAGGCAGGAAGTTAGTCATTAGTGACAGGAGGAACAGAAGGTCATCCCCCACATTCACACCCAGGGGACTCCCTTGGAGAAGTTAGCCCAGTTCATTATCAGCTGCCTGTAAATTAAAAAGATAAAGTCATCAGAGAAAGAATATAGAAGAAGGATTTGCTCAGTTATCAGCTATCCTCAAATTGAAAAGATAAAGAAAGGAGTAATATCCCCATTTATTCACACACAAAGTCTTACCTCCCAAAACCATATTATTATGCAGCTTTGTTTCTTTCAGAAAGATCACAAAAGAGTGGGGAGGGGAGATTAGAAACTTGCATCTATAGATACAAAAACTCCTCAAACAAAGTAAGGGGAGGCTGCTGCTTCCCGCTCTTGGGTCAGCCGCTCCTAGTCTTGGAGTGTACTTCCTTTATTAACAAACTCTTAACTATCCTATACTTTCATAAACTCTTGACTGGATTCTTTCCTTCAAGCGACAAGAGCCAAGGAAAAAAATCACCATTTTCTGGCATTATCACTACTATTATTTTTCTACTACTGAAACTTTTAATCCTCTTTAACTCTTAGTTAAGGTTTTTCTTCAATTCTGGTGTATTACCATAGTTTCTACATTTTCTTTCAATGTTTTTTTCTCTTCCATTTGTTTTATTTCTGTCCTTTCAGAATGTTTCTTAAGGTTCAAGATAGCAATGTAAGAAGATCCTGTGGAATAATTTCCTCTGAATAAAACATAAAGGCTTGCTCAGCAACAAGTACACATCATGCAAATTAGAAGAAAACCACATCAAAGAGAGTAGGAGAGGCTGGGACACATCTTGCCATAAACTCCGAATTTGGCACTGTGTGAAACACACAAAAAAGAGGGAACTAAAAATCCAGAGCTTTTCCCTGAGAAGCAAACTATTTGAACCCCACATTGTGCACCACAACTTTTAAAACGTGGACCTGAGATATTAGCCCCCAAAAATCTAGCTTTGAAAACCAATGGAGCTGGTGTCTTGAGACCCATAAGACTTAAGGGATCTGAGCAACTGCTCTTAAAGGTCTCACATGCTGGTACTCACCCACCTCAGGGTCTAGCCAGAGACAGCATATTGCACCCAGACTTTGAGTGAAAGAGCTTAATTTGTATATAGTAAAGCTCTGGCCTGAGAGGCAGGTATCTAATTCAATAAACACATCTAGGAGCCTGCTGGAACTCTCGCTGGGTATGGAGATTGATGGGTGCGTTTTTAACTCTCACCCTCTGCCGTGCATTATTTTTTTAATCCTAGGATTTTTATTTTTAATTTTTCTACAGTTGCCTTCTTGACCCTCTCTCTGCATCGTTAGCGCCAACTGGTGCCATCTTTTCATTCTTCCTCTGCCGTGCTCCAGAGCAGTAATATCTCCCAGAAGGGAGCTTCTGGTGCCTGGATTTTTGCAGCTGTGGATCAGAAGATACCCATTGATCACCTGGCTCTAAAGGCCAAAGAGACTTGCATCCCTGGACAATAACAATAGAAGGGACAGTTCTTGGCAGGATACCACTCCCAGAGTATTGTACGGATAGCCAACTAAAACTCACCCCTAGTGGTTCTATGAAAGAAACCCATTTGCTTGTCCTGGAGCTTCACCCTGAGGAGCAAGATTCAGGTTTGGCACACACCTAGGGGCCTTCTTGTTGCTCTGAGGGAACATAAGCTGGTGGGTGCCATCTTTGTGCTGTCCCTCTGCCTCACTGCAGCTCACTGCTTTCTCCCAGAAAAGAGCTTCTATACTGGTCTGGAGCCCTGATTTATTACAACTGCCTACCAGAGGATACCTCTGGATCACCTAGTTCTGGTGGCCAGTGAGACTTATGCTGGCCATCCCATTGGACTGTATGTATTTGCATACTTTAAAAACTACTATCTTAAGGTCTGGCCACTAATCAGCCTGCATCTAGGTCCTCCCCTTTGGGACACTGTTCTTGGTACATCCTCAACTACTGGAAGCTATTGAAAATATAATAGGCCAGACAGAAAAAACAAAGAACTGTATGACTTCACTCATATGCGGAATATAAAATTGAAAGCAAAGAAAAAAAATGAACAAAGAACTAACCCATGGACACAATCAATAGTTTAATGTTTATTTGGGGACAAGTGGGTTAGGGAGGGGAGAAAGGGGAGGGGGTGGGAGAGGAGTGGGGAAACTAAATATAAGGTGATGGGAAGAGAAGTCACATTAGGTGGTGAACTTATTATACATTAAGTTGACAATGCACTGTAGAATTGTATGCCTGAAACATATGTAATCCTTGCTAACAGATGTCACCCCAATAAGTCTAATAATAAAAATGAATTAAAAAATATATATATAATAGGTTACTTAGACAATCACAAGAGTTTGAGGAACAAACAAAAGCTAGGGCAAAGTTGAAAAACAAGTTTCATCTCCTACACAAGGCCATTTCTTCAAGACTGGGATAGATAATTGTCTCATGTAATACATAGACACACACAGAGTCAAGCAAAATGGAAAAACGAAGGATATGTTACAAACAAGAGAACAAGATATTAAACCTTGGAATGTCTCCTAAGTAGTTATTAAAATTTTATTTTCTACCTTCCATATTTCTTAGCTTTAATTCTAGACATTTTTATTGTTAACACATAGAAAAGGTTGGAGGAAAAATCCTCATGTCCTTGCATTTGTTTTGTAGTTCTAGCACCTGTGTGTGCACCCTTTTTTAAACTATGAATTGATGTTGAAGTTTATCAAGTGCTTTTCTTCAACTATTAAGACGATTGTTTTTTTAATCTTTAGTCTGTTTAAGGCAGTGGAATATATTGGTTGATTTTTTAATGTAAAATCAAGTTGTCAATCAAATTTATCTTTTTATTTATCTATTTATAAACACACACACAATTCAGATTTAGTTGACTAATATGTTACTGAATGATTGTACACCTCAGCTCATGAATGGTTTATTTGGCCAACAATTTTTATTTTAAAAATTATTTCTGAAAGATTTTTGTATTAAGGATATGCCAGTATAGTAAAATAACTTGTGGAAGGGGCTCTAGGTTTCCTTGGAAAACTTTGAGTAAGATTGGAAATATTTTTCCTTAATACTTGATTGATTTTTCAAAAAAGGGATGTGTGTGTGTGTGTGTGTGTGTGTGTGTGTGTGTGTGTTTGTTTTACATGTCTGTGTATGTGAAGATTTTATCGCACCATTTCAATTATGATAACCTTCAAACATATAATAAAGTAGAAAAATTTTACAATGGATACCCTTCTACCATAAAATATTATTGTGCTCTCTATAAATACATTTTTTCATCAATTTCTTGTAATGAGAAAGTATTTGATACTTATTAAATTTTTAAATGGCTTTGAACTACTCAGGCTTTTTAATGTTCTAGAGTCAGGTTTGGTTAATAATAAATTTACCAAATTTTATTTAAATAAAATGGATAAAGCATCCATTTTATTTAAATCTTCAAAAGTTTTTATAAAACTTGTCTATAATAATATCCTCTTGTTTAATGTCTATAGTACCTGTAGCGTCTGTAGTAATGTTTTCTTTTTCATTATTGATGTGATTTTTAATTATTTCTGCTCTTATTTCTTTCTAAAACTCTCCAGAGTTCTCCCAATTGTGTTATTTGTTTAAAAGAACTGTAATTTGGCACTCCAGAGCTACTGTAACAAAAATGCTGGGGATGGGGTTCAGCAATCTGTTTTAACAAGCTCTATACAGGTGATCATATACAGTTGATCCTTTCTTTTTCTTTTACATATGCTTGTTTTTATATTCCATCATATCTTTCCTCAACAATTGGAAAAAGGTGCCCAGGTAAAATGGAAGTTTGGGCTTTCCATGAGGTCTCTGGTTACACCACCTACCTGGAAAGGAAAACTCATTACTGCTTCTGACATGATCTTCCCTGATATCGTAATGGCTGTATGTAGCTGGGAGTCAGGTTCTTACCTCCATACTGAAATGGAAGTCTTGCCTTTTATGATCATCCTGAAGGAAGGAGAGCGAGCCATGCCATATTATGGAAGGACACGGGTAAAACTCTGAGCTTGCTACCTGGCCTTTTGCAATGGGTGTGGGAGTGGAGTCCATGGTATTTGACAATAGTAGGTCAATTGTTGTCTGAAAGTTACCTATCATATTTTCCCCTTTCCTGACCCTTTGACTAGAGAGAGTAGGCTTTCCTTGAAGCTTTGTTTGTCTGGCCATATTTGTGTGTTCAGATTTTCAATTTTTTCATCGTACAGCCTGTAATACATTAGACAAGACAAACAAAGAAAACCAGAAAAACTACTGCCAAGTAATTCAGTAATTCTTCAGGTTTCAATGTCCCTAACTACTTTATCGCTACCTTTCAGAATTTTTGTACTTTCTTTTATATATACAATGTTCATAGATTTTAGTTATACTTAGTAAGAAAAATAGGAAAAAGTGTATCCACTCTATTTTGTCCTGGAAATAGAAGTTGAAATACTTTCTTTTATAAAATGCAAAAAGCCAAGAACAGAAATTAGAAGTCTGTTGATTTGGGGAGGGAGAAAGAAGAAATAAAACTGCTCCTATTCACAGACAACATGCTCATCTATGTAGAAAATCCAAAGAATCTATAAATTGATTTTTAGAACTAATGTGTTTAGCAAGTTAAGTTATAGGGTCAACACAAAAAACCAACTTTACTTCTACATACTATGTAAACTTAGAATATAAAAATTATTTGAAAAAGAAAATACCATAAAACACAATAAGCTTCTGATTGAAATACTTAAATAGAAATATTACAAAGCATGTGTAGAATCTATATGTTGAAAACTAAAAAATGCATAACAAAAGAAAGATCGAAATAAGTGACCACCCTTACCATTTTCATTGATGTGATGACTCAACTTATTAAAGATGCTAATTCACTCAAAATTTTTCTATGTATGTAATGCAATTCCTATCAAAATACAAGCAGAACTTTTATTTTTGGATATAAAACAGTGAATTCTTAAATTTATAAGGAAAAGCAAAGGAACTAGAAAAGCTAAAAGAATTCTGAAAGATAAGAATAAAATTGGAATAAATGCACTGCCAATCTTAAGCTT
The DNA here is from genome assembly GCA_004026885.1 of Lyroderma lyra. NCBI lineage: Eukaryota > Metazoa > Chordata > Mammalia > Chiroptera > Megadermatidae > Lyroderma > Lyroderma lyra. The sequence goes on from PVJL010003514.1 coordinate 143,564, forward strand.
ACTGTAAATCTGCAGTAATCTAGTCAGTATTGGTATATACACACATAGATGAAAGGACTAGAGCAAAGATTCTAGAAATAGGCCCACAGAAATATGATCAATAGGTGTTTTGATAAAAATGCAAAAACAATTCAATTAATAAAGACTAAGATTTAGAACAGATTATATTGGAACAACTAAAGATTCATAGCCAATGAAATGAACTTTCTTCTAAATTTTATACCCTATACAGAAATTAACTCAAAATAAATCATATACGTAAATGTAAAAATGCAAAACTTTTAGATGGACACGGCGAAAAAAATCTATGTGGCCTTGGGTTTGATGATGAGTTCTTGGACATAATACCAAAAGCATAATACATAAAAGACAAAATTAATAAATTGAACTTCACCAAAAGAAAAAACATTGCACTGTGGAAGACATTGTTAACAGAATAAAATGGCAAGCCACAGAATGAAAGAATATATTTTTATATTCCATATCCATAAAGAACTGGTATCCAGAGCATATAAAAAAACTCAAAAATAAGAAAACACAATCCAATTTAAAAACTAGCAAGCGATGTGAACAGCCACTTCACCAAAGAAGATATAAGGATGACAAAGAAGATGTTCAACATTAATAGCCATTAGAGAAATTTAAAATAAAACCATGATGAGATTCCACTACATAACTATCAGAACAGCTTCAATTAAAATACATATATACATACATAAATAGGTATGTGAGTATGAATACATACACACATACACATATACATACAACATATAGTACAAAGTATTGGTGAGTATGCAGAGCAACTGGAACTGATGGTCACAGCATTGCTGGTGGGAATATAAAATGGTACAGCCTTTTGGAAAAGGTTTGGCAGTTTCTGAGAATGGTAAACATACATTTATCATATGATACTCTCTCCTGGGTATCTACTCTAGAAAAATATAAAACTTACGTTTATGCGTTAATAACCCAAACACAAATATTCGTAGTGTCTCTATTGGTCATTAACAAAAACTGGAAACAATCTAAATGTTCTTTAAGGAATGAGATAAATTATGGTTTTTTTATTTATATAGTGGAATACTAGTCAATAAGAAAATAGAAAAATTTTTGAAATATGTAAGACTTTGGATGCATCTCAAATCATTATGCTGAGTGAAAGAAGTCATTCACAAAAGGTGTGATTCCATTATTATAACATTCTTGAAAAGTCAGTTCTATGGGTATACAGAAGCAATCAGTGATAACCAGGAATTATGAGCAATAAGAGGATGTGACCTTAAAGATATAGTGGTTCAAGGGAGATATTTCGGGGGTTGATATGTACCTCTGATTATGATGGTATTAACATGAATCTGTACATGTAATAAAATGCAAAGAACTATAAACCACAAGGGGGAAAAGTCAATTTTACTGCAAGGTCATTTTTAAATGTAATTAAAATAACTTATATCTCAATTCTCAAATATACTAGAATTTTTTCATTATCTTATTTTTTTAACTGGTTTAATTAAATTATGGACAGAGGACATATTTTATAACAAAATCAGTTCATTTAAATTGACAGAGACTTGCTTTTTGGCCAGTATATTATCAACAGTTTTAAATAATCTATCTATATTGAGAGAATATGTATCTGTAAATGTTTAATACAGGAATAATATGTCTTTCATTACATCAATTTTGTTAATTAGGTTGTCCGTATTCTAATTAATTATGTTGTTGCCTCTTCTGTCAGTTGCTAAGAGAGGTAATAAATTTTTCCTTTTCATATTTTAAACAATATTATTAGTGGCATATAAATTTAAAATTGCCTGGCCACCTGGATAATGGAATCTTTTATTATTAAGAGTTTATCCCTTTTCTCTCTAGTAGTTTTATTTTGCTTTAAAGGTTTTTTGGTTTGATATTAATATATCCTTACTAGCATTACTTTATTAGTCTTTACATAACATTTTTTCTCTCTCTTTACTTTCAACCACTCTGTTTTAAACATCTTTCATAAATAGCATATATTTGAATTTTATTTCACTGCCATTCTGCTAATCTTGTCATTTAACTCAAGAATTTAGGCCTTTAACATTCAATGTAATTTTTAATACACTTAAACTCATATCTGTCTAATTATTTTTTGTACATCTAGTTTGTTTCTTAATTCTTAATGTTAATGGTTATTTGTTACCATTTTATTTTCCTTCTGTCATTTACAATTCTACATTATTTTTGTGATTAACCTTGATATTGCAATATATAATTAAATTATCAAAAGTTACCATAGTTCATTCAGGTTGCTATAACAAAATAACCACAAACTAGGCAGTTTAAGAACAACGTAAGTTTATTTCTCACAGTTCTGAAAGCTGGGCATCCGAGATCAGGGTGTCAGCACCAGTCATGTTCTATGCTGATGAGAGCCTGCTTCTTGATTAATAAGTGGCCAGCCATCTTTTAGCTCTAACCTTACATACCTGAAGGAGCAAGGAAGCTTTCTCTGGCTCTCCATTATAAGATCACTAATCCCATTCATGCAGACTTTGTCCTCATGGCCTAATCACCTAACAAAGTCCTCACCTCCTATTACTATCCCATTGGCATAAGGTTTCAACATATAAATTGGTGGGGGAAGGGAGTCACAAACACTCAGGCCCTAGCAAATATATATATTTTTTGACCCAGCATCTCACTATCAATAATTTATTTCCGGGAATAAGCACAAATATATTAACAAAGTTTTTATTACAATACTATTCAACAAATATATAACACAGTTTTTATTACAATACTATTCAACAAATATATAACACAGTTTTTATTACAATACTATTCAACAAGCCAAAATTTGCAGGGGAGGGAGTTTAAATACCTGATATTAGATAGTTAGTTAAATACAACTTTGTGATTAGATAACATTCAGCCATGAAATAACCATTATCACAATACAATATTAACAGAAAAGAAATTAAAAAATCAGTACAATTTCATTGCATGTAGATATATGCACATATTATATATACAACACATATGAATATGTGAATATACACTTATGTATGTGAATTTGTAATATAAAAATCATAGGAAAACTTTCACTAATAGTAATTATAACATTGTGATAAGATTAAGTATGACTAAGTTTTTTTTCTCTGTTGGCCAGTATTTTATGTTTTCTTTGAGAAGATATTTTTGTATTAGCAAAATAATCATAAAACATTATTGTAAAATATACAGCACAGAACAGTTAGCAGTAAGAGTTGAAGTAAAAATATTAATTTTCTCTCTGCTATAATTATAATAATCTAGAAATTACATATGCATATGAAAATTGTCTTTTTAAAGTATGCAAAAAATTAAGTTAATTTGCTATGATTTTAAATTGTTAACATTTTTTGTTACAAAAACAATTGCCGGGGAGTTCCCTGGTGGTGTAGTGGCTTAAGGCTTAGGCGCTGGTGCTGTCAGCGCTGCGGCCTGGGTTCGATTCCCAGTCAGGGAGCTGCCCACATGCCAAAAAGCAAAAAAAAAAAATTGCCTTTTCTTTAAAAGATAAAATAAAAGCCTTAACTTCATTGCCAGAGACTGTGATAACAACCCAAGCAATAGAAGAGGAAAATGTATAGATCCAGTATAATCCAACTTCAAATATTTTTTCTTACTGAACACATTCAATTATATTTGTCAGATGCAAACTGTTACTGCTATCATTATCCAACAAGTAAATCCTTGAAAAATGAGCATGTCAGAGTCATCTATGGCTCAGCCCTGCCATTAATCTTAGGGAAGACTTTTCTGTGATCTTGCACCCCTACTTGCTGTGACCTTCAGCTACAAGCTCTGACATTGGACTATGAACAAGAAATTGAGGTTCCCTCATTGACTCTAACTGACATAACATTTTTTTACTGTATTCTTAAACTTGTTCTTATTTTTTTTTTGAGTTAACTTTTGAAAATCATTTTACCCGCTGCTATGTCACAAGTTCCTTTTCTGCCATAGCACTTAAACTTACACACAACCATGTAAATATACCCAAATTAGTCTTAGCATAGAATGAATAAAAGCCATGGGAAATGGTTGTATAATCAAACAATATTGTTTGGTTATTTTTGAGCTTTTTCTGACTCATAGTGGTGTGAAAGTAAACTACTTCTAACTCGATTCAAAATCTTAATGTTAAATTGTTTTAAAAAAGAAATTTATTTATGAATTTTTAGCTTATTCTCAGAAATACCAATTTATTATTTAGAAACAGTGCATCCTAATATTTTAGTAGAAATTATCTGAGGAGAAATATTCCCTATCAATGGATTCCACACATTTATTATCTGGTTATAAAGACTCTGAGGAGACACCATTCACTTTGCAGCTACTGGTGCGCATTCATTTGCGTGATTTCCTCTTCATAATGGTTAGATTTATGTATCAACTTGCCTAAGCTATGGTACTTCACTTTTTATTTTAACATTAATCTAGGTGTTGCTGTTAGGTTATATTGTAGATGTGGTTAACATCTACAATTAGTTGACTTTGAGTAAAGGAGAATATCCTCAACAATCTAATCAGTTGAAGCTTTTGAAAGCAAAACTGACGTTTCCCAGAGAACAAGAAATTCTGCCTAAACAATAGTTTCAAGTCCTAACTGAGTTTAAAACTTCATAATAGCATGTTCTCTAGATGTTATATCTGACACTTTTCACAATCATGTAAGCCAATTCCTTAAAGCAAATTTCTTCTCTCTATATAATCCTATTGGTTTTGTCTCTCTGGAGAACTCTGTCTGGTATATATGTATATAAATGTTTTATTTTTATTTTTAATAATGGCATTATGACTCCTAAACAGTGTCTGGTGTCTTGTTTACTAATTCATAGTATGATTTAGACACCTTTTTGTACATCAAACTGTACAAATCTACCTTAGTATTTTTAGAGATGTACAATGGCCATGACATACACAAACTGTAATTTACCCACAGGCATGGATTAAAAATATAATAAGTTTACTAGGTTTTCCAGCCTCTAATTTTAAATCATGAATCTTAATTATGATTTAATTGATATAGAGTTGAGTATTTGGAGGTGATATGTTTAAAGTTGTAAAACAGCTACCATGGAATGATTCAGCTTCAGTAATAATGCTCTCTGGCTTTCATTTTCCCAGAACATAGTGGAAGCCATGTGTTCTTCTGGGGAGAGTCAAGGTGTCATTTTTTTCCTTCTGTTATGACCTAGCTTTTAACTATCTCCCAGGAGTTGTCTAGCCCAGAGGTTATTCTTTGCTTTGCAAACATTTGCTTCGGTTTGCCTAAATTGAAGTTTTTTAATATTCACGAAATCTTCACTCTTATGTTGTTGCGACCCAGCACACAGCTCTATGGATATTATTTATATCTTCTTCTTCTCTCAGTTTTGTTATTCAATTTTCATATAATATTATTTTTAAAATTAGACAAGTGTGTTATAGTTGGGAAAAAAACAAAACCAGGGGGTTCCCTGGTGGTATAGTGGCTAGGTTTTGGCACTCTCATTGCTGTGGCCTGGTCTCAATCCCCACTCAGGGAACCAACCTAAATAAATAAATAAATAAATAAATCACACACACACACCCACCCACACACACACACACACACACACACACACACAAAAGAAACCCAAAATTATCTTAGATAATTAGGAAGTGATTAGTTTAAGGAATGGAGACTTGAGAAAGTAATGTAAAAGTTCAAAAAAAAAATGACCTAGAATAAATTTTAAATTTGTAGATGCACAACTTTCAGCATGTAAATTTATTATAACTTGCTACTATAACTATTATATTAAGGACACAGTGCTCTAACCATACTATGATCTTTTTTACCAAGAGATCCCATTTTGTATTTTAATTTCAGAGTCAGAATGACTGTCACTTGTGAAATAAAGGGGCTGTTTGGAAAAAATACAGCCATAAATGTCTATTTTTCTTATAACATGGATGGGTACTTTCTGGACAGCCCTCGTATACTTTCTTAAGTGTTCTGAATTCCATTCATTATAAAAATTGAACAACAAAATATACATGTTATAAGCCCTCCACCCTGCCTGGGCACAAGGTGGGACCCTTCAGTAGTCTAATACTGCTTGGCGATAATGGCAAAGTGAAGCAAACCATTGTTCCTTGTCAAAATCTTCAAATCCAGTCACCCCAGACTCTCAGTTCTGTTGCTTTTCCTTGGTAGTATAAATCTTACTTGTGAATTCAAAGTGGAGAAGAGGATGAGTAAATATAGGTACAAATTTCCAAGTGCAATCTTAGAGCTAGACAGTTTTTCTGCAAGTGATTAAAGGGCGCTGGCCATAAGAAGGCAAAATTGATCAAGAAGTCAAAGCAAATGGGAAGACAACCATGTACTTTAAATGTGAACAATGAAACATGTGATTTAAAAGGAAAAAATAGTAAAAAGAGTTTTTGGACAAGATATGAGAAGATAGAAGACTTGTAGTGCATTGCTCTTTTGATGGTTCAGAAATTTGTCAACAAACTGAAGGTTCATCTTCTGCCCAACACTGGTGGGAAGGTGGACAGCAGTGCTTAAAAGATCTGTACAAAAATACTCTTTGTCCTTTGTCCTCCTTTTACGATCTGTCTCAAACTGAAAATGTAAAACTTGCAAGAATTTTTCCATCTATTTTCAAAATACCATATTCTATTGTCTAGAATATGAATTATTCATTAAATAATTTTTGAGTTAATTTTCATTAAAGTGTGAATGATTCATAACCAAATTTCATAGAGATTTTTAAAACTAGAGGGAATGACTGATGTTGGAGAAGATCCAAAGAACTAAATCTTGTGAGTCTTCTCTCCTACCATGGTAGAATTGCTGGCATCCAGAAGCAGATAGCTAGCACATATTTTGAGCTGAAAGATCATAAATCCACCTATTCAGCAAGAGATAAGTGATAAGTCACTGCACCCTGACTCCATTAAGCCAGTATTATTTACATTCGGAAGGTAATGCAGTAACACTATCTGGAGAATAGGGATTCTGGATCAATTTGATTTCTTGTCATCTCTTGATAGGTATTATACTCTCTATTTATAAAGATAAATAGTAAAATAATAAGCTAGTATTTAAATTTATTATATGCCCCTTCCACTATTCCATATTATTCTTATACTTTCAGAGAATAGAAATGAGAAAGGAATGGAATGTTTGTGTCACAGAGTTTCTCTTGAACACTCTGAGAGCAGTCTTTGTTTGGACACCATTCACATACACCTGAAAGACTAATAATGTGTCTTCAAAGACATAATTCAAGGCAGGAGAAATGCACATTTAGCGATTCACACCAAAAAATTATAGATTTTTTAGCAGACAAAAACTCAGCTAATGAGAAGTTTCACGCAGGGACATACTATTTCCATGGCTCTGGGAGATGATAAAAGAAAGTTATTGGTAGTTTTAAGAATACATTTTAACAAAGCAAGTTCAAATTTTTTTCAGATACATATATATTATATTTATACATAGACATTCTTGTCTATGGACATGTATTCAAATAATTTGCACCTATTTATCTCCATAATACATGCTGATATATGTTTGTATGCCTAATGTGTCAATATTGCTTGAATTAGCATTCTGACACTTAGAACAATGGATCTTAAATTTTGAGTTACATAGAATTTAACCAAAAGTCAAGTTTCAAAGCACCTATGACTTCATAAGTGGATTGTATGTCACCCTCCAAAAAACCATGTTTGTTTCCTAAACTATTCCTAAAATGAGTAAAGGGGTATTTCCTAAATTACAAATAAACAGCTAGTTACAGACAAGGCAGATACCTACCCAGACCAAGGAAACACCAAGAAAAATCCAAGTGAAACATGATATATAGGTACTGATTTGTTTTAACATGTTGGAATGAAATGGAAGCCTTTAAAGTACCCTAAAAAGCTGCCACTTATTTCACTTGCCTTGTAGAAACTCAGCACTGCAGGTTACCTATTGTGCTTGTTCTTTGTATAAGTCTTACCATGACTTATAAAATTTATAAACTCTTGAATGACCATTAAGAGTACTCTTTAGCATGAAAGTTCTTAATTTCATACCCATCTTAACTGATTCTTAGAACAACCTTGTGCAGATGGCAGATAGGGATCAGTATCCGTATTTTGAAGAGGAAAACAAAAATCAAGGTACATATCTATGAAGATAATTGAAAACAAGTTTAGAATTTGTTTTATCTGTTAATGGATTATGCAGAAATGCTTTTCTTAAAACCTTTCACATTTATAATTGTCAAAATAATACTTGAAGCAATAAACACAACTTTCAAGCACAGAAAATGAATCTTTATCAACCTTCAAATTAAAATAAAGTTATAGTAAGTACATAAATGTGTCTTTTAGGGACAGAATTACATCAAATTCTAACACTTTCAAAAACAAATGTTAAAAACACATGATTTTTCAATTACTGTATTTAATGTACTTTACAGAAAGCCTGAGTATTCCTATACCCTCACCCAATAAATATCAAAAAATAATGTTGATTCTTTCTTAAAATAATGACCAAAGATCCTAGCTTTCTGCATATGAACTTTATTTCATTATCATTGCTTTCTATTCATCTAATGATTATTTGTTTATTTATTCACTCTTCTAATTTTATTATCTCCATGGAGATAGTGGACTATTTATTTATACATTTTTAGTTAATTTGAGACTTTATTTTTTGCTCTGATTTGGAATTCTTAAGAGGTGGGAGAACTTTTATTCTACTCCTGTCAATTTTAATTTCAGATCTATCCCTTATAACATGTGCTCATTAGAGCTTTTAACTAAATTATGTACATGTGTGAGTTTGATTGAAAATGATGTTGATATCTTTACTGTATTAAATCACAAATAATATAAACCTTGGTGACACGTACAATAAAAGGTGCTTAGACAGTAATAATAAACCAAATGACTAAAAATCAGTATTTAATTGAGTGAGGACATGTGATATAGCCTCATTAATACAAATGAAGCTGAAATGGTTGTCTTGTCTCATGCAAGAACCTTTAAAAAGACTATACACCTTAGTGTTAACATCTCCCCATCCACACATGCATGTCAGTAACTAGTCAAGAGAATGATAATTTCTTTTAAATTATGGTAAAATCTTGGACCATTATGTATAGCAAAATATAATAGAAAACAAAAATATATTTTTTCATTATGATTGACAAAAAGTACACTCAATGCCTAAACAGGAGACCCAGTTAATACACATTGAGGTATATGTTCAATTATTCATGTATTCGTGAGTAGAATTTATCATCTACTCTGTTTCATTCATTCTGCCTACCTGGTGGTATAATATTAAAATTAATTAGTATTGTTCTAGACTTCAGCATCTCAGATGCAAGCCAGGGTATAGTTTGAAAAACAACAAAACAAAACAAAAATATCTAGCCACAATAAAGAGGAAACATATGAGATGACTACAGAAAAATGAGTACTGGGAAACATTTGAAATGAGTAACTTTCTGTAAGAACTACAACGAAGGCTAGCAATTTAAAAAAAGTAAATTAAACTTAGACATTTAAGTGGAACTTGATCAGGTAAGGAATAAAATATTAAGAATATATTCAAGGACTTCATTGAGGTACACATGTTTTAAAAGAGAAAATTATTAGCAAGGAAAAGATGATGGGCAAGTTCATGGCTATAAATTGAGAATCCAGGAAATTAGGTAAAAAAGACATTATGTCAAAGTCAGAAATAACAGGGATAAAATGTTGTAACCCAATGCCATCCTTTAATCCCATACTGCAGTCATGCCATCAACTACACATACTTTCACATACACATACAATTCCTCCTCTAAAGAAATGTGTCCATGTGTCCATGTATGTATTAATGTTTATATCAGTACTCTGTCAAATTTATAAATGACTCTGTGCATGATGTGAATAATGGCAACCAGACTGAATCAATGAACTCAACCCTGGAAGACTATATCCCATGCTATACTTCTATGTCTTTCACAAACTTCCTCGTATATACACAGATAAGAATAATCATTAACTATCCTCCTCCACCAGAACCTATTACTTCTTACCAAAGCATTGGTTCCAACTACTTTCTCATTCAACCACAGTGTTTGGGCATACAAGAAAAGCTACATATGAGTGCTATCTGGAAAAAAATCTATTCATAAATGCCTCCATGTTTCATATTACATGGCTGGATACTTCCTGGACTGCCCTCGCATAATAATGAAATCTTCTCTAATCTAAATGTTCTTCCTTTGATTCTTTAAGTAAATCCAAGATATCTAGGCAGTCAATGAATTAGAAAAGTAAAAGTTGGATGTTCCTGGTTGATTATAACAATTCCCTGGACTTGTTTCAGTTTCTCTGAACCTGCTCTGCTTACTCTTACTCCCAAAGAATCCGACCTTATTGCAGGATCTTGTATTTACCACTCAGCCTCACATTAACCTCTGGTCCTGCAGGTTTTCTTTTGCTACAGAACTTTCATGGCTAACAGGAGCTTCTGATACTATATAAGATACTGTAAAAATGAGGAAAAAATAGATCACTGACCTCCTCCATTGCATTGTCTTCTTCACATTTATATTTTTACATTTTAAACTACCTCATGAATTCTCTCTCCCTGAATCAAATTTTAACCAGAATACAAGCCATGACATTTTTTCAGGACATTAGGTACTCAGAGAAAATTTTCACAGGGTCTTAAAGAATTGTACATAAGCTTCAAGATGAGCTTCTCTGAATCTCATTCAGTGGGTTCTGGTGATCACCTTAGAATGGGTTGCTGCAGTATCCTGGGAATCTTTAGGCTTGAAAGTTCACAACATTTAAAAAAATATATTTTAATATATATTATCAAGAGTCACAGAGGTTTCTCACAAGTTGTTTTATCTACATACTAGTGTCTTCTGATTGGCATTGCCTGAAAAAAAAAATACATCCAGTGCCCCAAGTCTGGATAATACTTAATAGCATTTCTCTTTTTTTACTTGATTCATTTTTATTGTTAGACTTATTGGGGTGACATATGTTAGCAAGGATTACATAGGTTCCAGGCATACAATTCTACAGTGCATTGTCACCTTGATGTATAATAAGTTCACCACCTAATGTGACTTCTCTTTCCATCACCTTATATTTAGCTTCCCCTCCTTCCTCTACCACTCCCTCCCCTTTCTCCCCTCCCTAACCCATTCATTCCCAAATAAACAATAAACTATTGATTGTGTCTATGGGTTATTTGTTTGTTTGTTCATTTCTTTTTTCTTTGTTGCTTTCAGTTTTATATTCCACATATAAGTGAGGTCATACAGTTCCTTGTTTTTTCTGTCTGGCTTATTTCACTAAGCATGATGATCTCCAGGTCCATCCACTTTGCTGTAAATGGCAGTATTTAATCTTTTCTTATAGCTGAGTAATATTCCATCCAGTATATGTACCACAGCTTCTTTATCCAGTCATCTGTTGCAGGGCACTGCGGTTGTTTCCATGTTTTGTCCACTGTGAACAGCGCTGCGATGAACATTGGGGTACATAAGTCTTTGTGGACAAAGGTTTCCAAGTTTTTGGGGTAGATCCCCAGAAGGGGGATTGCTGGGTCAAATGGTAACTCCATTCCCAATTTTCTGAGGAACCTCCACACCGTCTTCCATAGTGGTTGTACCAATTTGCACTCCCACCAGCAGTGTACCAGAGTTCCTTTTTCTCCACATCCTCTCCAGCACTTGTTATTCCTTGTCTTGTTGTTAATAGCCATTCTCACAGGTGTGAGGTGGTATCTCATTGTGGTTTTGATTTGCATTTCCCTGATAGCTAATGAGGATGAGCATTTTTTCATATGTCTGCTGGCCATTTGTATTTCTTCGTGGGAGAAGTATCTGTTTAGTTCTTCTGCCCACTTTTTAATTGGGTTGTTTGTTTTTTTGTTGTTAAGTCTTATTAGTTC